>JARYHS010013453.1:0-25003 GCA_031002005.1 Vandiemenella viatica | reverse complement strand
AAATATTTTCACATCACTAATTGAAACCATAATATGTCAAAATACAATTATAAACACCAAGTATATATCAATTAAGTGGTCAAAGTTGGAAATATTTATAGACTGTCACCATTTCAAACATACTGTAAAACAGATTACCTCTAGATTCTAGAGAGCATCCAACATTGTAAATGAAAAAGTAGAAAGAACTATTAGAAAGAACATAGTAATGTTCAACCTGTTATGGTTCAGGCAGCATTTTAACCAAAGCACTTTTACCCCGTATGGCTTCACACCATGTCAAGGTCATTAGAGGCAGGAGAGAATTGGGGACCAGAAACAGGAATGCACTTGCACCACCGACATCCCGGGTCGCCGTCTGGGCAGTAGTAGAGCTTAAAAAAAAAAAAAGGTCGCACAGCCTGGAAATTTTTGGGCCGATAGGAGGGGGGGGCACCAATGCAGCCCTGGTGCACCCCCCTAGAAGCAATCCTGCCGGCACCCATGAATTCTGCCATAGCATTCTCAATGAACCATTCCGGCATTAGCTTGAAGGGATTTCAAGTAAATCAGGGTAAACCAAAATCTGGATAGCCGGAAATGGATTTGAACCACTATCCTCCTGAATGTCTGGTGAGAGTTATGACTTACCAGGCTCTGTAACCTAAGCACAACCACCTTTAAGGTTAGTTTTTTTTAAATTATGGCTTTACACCTCATCGACGGCTAAGGTCACTAGAGGCAGGATGGGACTGGGGACAAGGAACGGGAAGGAATTCGCCCATGGCCTTTTTGAAGGAAGCATCCCAGCATTTGCCTGGAGTGATTTGGGGAAATCTGAATGCCCGGACGGGGATTCAAACCCGCATCCTTCCGAATGAGAGTTCAAAACGTTAACCATTCACCCACCATGCTCAGTTTTAAGGTTAGAAAACTATACAAATTTCAATTCTTAATGTTTTTTGTGCTTTAACAGTGCCAAGAGCATTTTTATACTGCTTTCAGGAATTAGGTTGGAAGCCCCGAGCAATTTTGAATCTAATTTTAGTAATCCCTTAGTTTTAGCCTGTACTCTAGTATAGCTCAACATACTTACTATTTTCATAAAACTGTGAAATAGTGCGAATTCCGTAATTGCTTAGTGTAGCTAGAATTTCTATAATGGCCTCTTCGTCGGTTCCAATGCCAGAAATTGCATCATGAAGTTCCTTAGCATAGAACTGAGGCAGAGGAGTCATCAAACCAATTATTACATCTTCAAATTTGCCACCTAATTCACTTTTCAATTCCTTTATTAAGTCCTGCAAACATTTTATTCAAAGCAGCAATTAGAATACACTTCAATGCACACAAAAATCTGCTCAGTTAATAGTAACATTTTTAAAAGAGTTTCTCAAGCAAAATTCTTCTAGGGAAGTGATATGTATAATTTTTTGTCCTAATAAAGTTTTCAGCTATTTAAAATACAGTAATGCAATACCACAATATTCGTACCAATTACTGTGGGAAATGTTCGAGTCAAGTGTAATATATCAAGATTGTTAACTCAAACATGCTTTGGATATATGAATAACAACTGTCTTTTGTAGATTTATATTCTTAGAATTAAAGCAATGTAACAAATCTTCAAATCCTTCTACCTTAGGTTAGGTATTAGATGTTAGCCCGGGTCTATTGGAGATTGTGATTCCGCTCAACATTCACTAAGGACAATTCTGCTGAAGTCAAATGCAAGACGTATTATTTTCAAACGGTAATTCTATTGTAATGCAGAAATTAGGTAGTAATACAGCCTGGACCAGCATGAAACTTAAATGTACTTCAGAAAGTACTTCTAGCGGAGTCTTGTGTTTGACTACTGCAGTATGAGGACTCCTAGCAGAATCGCCATCCCCAACAATACCATTGGCCCTTTAGGTCAAAGGCTCATGCTCGATGGTCTTAAGTGTTCAAACCATTTCTAATGTCACCACAATTTCAAATACATTGATTATTTTATCAAAAGCCGTTGGTATTAGATAAATCTAATTCTTAAAAACTATTACCTTCCCATAAAGAGTTTTGAATGTTTCTGCAATCTCCAGTCTCTGTACAATACCACGCCTGGCCAGGACATCAATGATTGCTTGTTCATCAGTGCCAAATCCTTTCATGGCTTTTCTAAGTACTTCTGCATCTGCTTTGGCATCAAATGGCTGGGCTGGGAAAACTGTAGGTTTGCACTGAAAACAAATGTTAATGTTAAACAAATAATTATAACTCTTAAGTACCAGATTTGAAAATAATAATTACATACCTGAGCAGGATAGTACTGACTGCTACTCATCTTGGCAATTCAATCTGTTAGCAAGAAAAATATTTCAATGTGTTGCCCGATTCCACAAAATACAGAATGCATATTAAACACAAAAAAATTTATTAGACATTAAGAAATGTGGTTAAAGTCAACAAGTCATTTTGTGCCAAGCCTTTCCACTATGACTAGTATACCAAAACATGTTCCATCCAGTAATAAGAGCAAATTTTTCCTTTTAGAAAGATGTGCAAAACATTGGCATCGAGTAGTACAATTTATTGATAGGTATTAGTCACATGCAAAAATCCAACAGCAATAAGACAAAATACAATAAGCCAAATTACATCTATCATACCAAAATGCATTAATATAATTTTCATATAACCTATCTTTAAAAATCTAGCCTCACATTCTACTACCCATTTAAAACGTCTTTAAATACATTTTTCTTTAAATTCTTTCACTCTCTGCAACGTATTCCAGAATTCCCCCCCCCCCTTTCCTACAAAGGAAAGCATTCACACATTTACTGAAAAGTAAATGCTCATTTATGTTTATGAGAATCTCCAACTTTCCATAAACTACTAATTACGTTTACAGACTAACATGCCTTAAAAGATGCCCACTACTCTTAACTCTCATTGTATTCCCTTCAGGTAGTGTATTTGGTAACCAGTGATGTGGATACCAAAGCATCCCACAATACAGCAAGGAACTGACGAAGGTTCTGAAGATCAGTTCCCCATGTGAATTGAACATCCCTGCAAGTTCACAACCCTCTCAAGTATGTTCTACAGAAACATGTGATCTTCAAAGATGTGTAACCCTAGAACTATTTATCAGAATAATTAGCAAAACACCATACACTACACTGCGGCACTCGTCCCGATTCAGCCCCATGATTCTTGTTATTCATCATTATTCCAGGTCTCAATCTGTCCGAATCATTTCAAGAGATCCATTGCCACAGTGGAAAATCTGTAGACAATCCACAAATGGATTCTCATGCATAACTTCTAAATTCATGCTGCTGATTTGCAAATAACTTCCTTTCCTCTTATAATTACTAGTTGGATATAAAGCTTTGCATCAAACTCCCTAGTCATCAACCAACTCCTATGGTTATCAGAACAAATTGTCTTCCATCTTATGAACCACTTCCACCAGGCCAAGTCTGAAAATTCAATGTAAATAAAACTAAAGTATTGCAGTCTACATCTACATCCATACTTTGCAAGTAACAAACATTGTGGGTGGCAGAGGGTGCCAAGCACCAATCCTAAACCAGTGCATTCCAATCGCGAATAGTGTGGGGAAAGAAGGAATACATAAAAGCATCAGTACGGCATCTTATTTCTTTAATCTTATCCCTCCGGTCATTGCGACCTAAATAGGTTTGCGGAAAGAGTATTTCATTGCACTCTAGATTTAAATTTTTTCGCATATTCTCCAATAAATTCGAACGCAAGCTACGTCGTCTGTCTTCCAAACTATCCCAGCCCAATCTATGTATCAATTCTGTGACACTTTCATAAGGGCTGTAACAACCAGTCACGAATCTAGTGGCTCTCCACTGAGTCAATCAGGCCCTCGCGATACGGATCCAAAACTCCACAACAGTAATCCCGATGCGGACACACTAGTGTTCTATACGCTATCTCCTTTGTATGAGCATTACAATTCCTCAAAATACGACCTATGAATCGCAATTTAGAATTCGCCTTGCCTACAACGGAAGTTATGTGCATGTCCCATTTCATGTTGCTTTGTACTATCACCCGCAGATACTTCAGGGAATCAACCGTGTCAACAGCTGTATTGTTTATTTTGTACTCTCGAACAAACTGATTCTTTTTGTTACTTATCCGCATTGCCTTGCACTTTTTGCAATTAAGTGTAAGCTGCCATTTACGGCACCAATCGAAAATAGCATCCAAATCGCGCTGAATTTCTAAGCAATCGTCAGAGCATCTTATTTCCCTATAGATAACTGCATCGTCGGCAAACAATCGCAACCAGCATTTGACATTATCACCTAGATCGTTTATAAATATTAAAGAAGTGGTCCTATTACACTTCCTTGAGGAACGCCCGAAGCAATATTTATCTTAGAAGAGGCTTCCCTGTCGACAACGACATACTGTTATAGATCAGTTAGAATATCACGTATCCACTCTCAGATCTGAGCCGAAATACCGCAAGTTCGAATCTTCGCTAAAAATCGGTTGTGTGGTACAGAATCAAAAGCTTTCTGAAAATCCAAGAAAAGTGCATCAACTTGCGAACCTTCATCGATAACTTTCATTATGTCATGGGAAAATAGGGCTAATTGTGTTTCACAGTGCCCATTTTCAACATGTCTAGCATAAAATTATCTATACTAGCCGATTTAAATGAGAGATTACTGAGCACCACAATATTCTCAGTATCCATTTATAATTTCAGTCTGTCATTTCTATTTATATACAAATAGCTCCCGTTCTGCAACTTCCACACTATCCATTTACAACAGTTGTTTGATATCTTTCTTCCCCAATCTTATCCATGGGCTTCTGAGTAACTCATCCTCCTCCACACATTTCCTAATAAGCATAAATTTCTAGTTCCATCAAGTAAGTGTTCTTCCACACTTAGTGTTCCCTATTTCTAATGTTTTCTAACCAACTTCTTTAGCTCCAACTCCTGACTATAGTCTTCACACGCCATACATTTTTAAGACATTTTACACCATTTTTTATTTCCTCTGACCTAGTCCCATAAATCTAATGTACTAGTGCCAGCCTTCCTCACTCTAGTAATTTTAATCGCCCACTTTCCCAAAGTAGTTTATACAAATTTTCTACCCCTATTTATGACCATTCTACTTCCTGCAGTGAAATCTGAAAATACAAGTGTCCAACAAGCTGTTCTAATTAATCTTTGAAAATGCAGTTAGCCAAACTAGCTTTCCCACTATCTACAAATTCCATTAACAATGGTATTCACAACTACTAACCAATATAAATACCCCTCTACCAGCTATCTTTGTAGCACATTCAGGAGAACACTCATTGCCTAGCACAAGGGTTGTGACTGGATTATAATGTACATCAAAAAATTTCAGGATTACTGGTGACCGCAATTCCACAAGGAATTGGCATTATAATACTGCAGTAGTCAAACTCAAGACACGAATTTAATGGTGTTGTGATGGTTGAGGGTATATTACAACCCAATTTATGCTCTAAAATAATATATTCTGCAACCAACTACTGCAGTATTACGAAAACATTAGTGAATGTTGTAGAGGAATTTCGATCTCCAGTAGACCAATAACTTCAACACAAAGCAAAATCACTGCACAGAGTGAGACATCACTGTATAACACGAGTCAAAACTATGTTGTACAAATACCGTAGTAATTTTTTCTCATCTGACAGCAACACCAATAAAATTATTTAGTACAACATACTGTGCAAGTTCCATATTGATGCAGCATAAAAATAAACACACCCTCTTCTAAAAGTACAACACAAATACTGTCCTGATAGCATAAGCTTCAAACTGTTTAATCACACAAAACATTTCTAAGTTGGTACTATATGAAAACTGAAATTATACTCTCCTGGAAATCAATACAGAGCAACAATGTCAAGAAACTAAACTATAATCAGATAAATTTGAATCCCGGCGACACTTGCCAGACAAACATGGTATAAACTACCTTGCATATTACATAGGATTACTAAAAAAAAAAAAAAAAAATTCAACTAATCAATATCTTAATGCAACAACTTTGTCCACCAATTTCCATGTATTTGTAACCAAATTTAAAAAAAAATAAGCAGTTTCATGCAGTTCAGCTGTGGCAGCAGCCACCACCCCCATTGGAACCATTCAAATCGGGCAACACACAAGTGTTTACATGCTTGTTTTAAAAACATATGTAATAAGGCCACATTAGTTAACAGAACACCAGGCATCATACGCTAGCTGAATTACATCCGCCACATAGAAATGCCATAGTAAGCTCACAGCTAACCGAAGATCGCCAGAGACCAACCACTGAACTACCAACACTATAAATGCGCATTAGTCATCTTAAATATTTTTTTCAACTTATGTATTTTAGATAGATCACATAACCAACTCAATCTTTCAGAAGAGTGAAATAATTAGCATTTTATTAATGGTTTTCAGTACAAGATCAGGCATTCAGATGAAACTATTTAATAGCTACACCCTGAAGCGAGATATTTAGTTATCTAATTACTGAAAAATTTTAAGTAAATCTCTAAACGACTCAACTAGTAAAAAAATACTATCAGGCCAAATAAAAATATGTGGCAAGTATCTAATAACTGTCCACTTCCATCCGTACGCTCCAACTACAATTAATATCTACAATAACTTATTACCATTATTAATACTCGCTTAAAGAAACAAGTTTACTTCGAATATTAAGACTGAATATAGACTTCTCATCAACTCGTATAAGCAGTAAAAGCTTCACTCAAGACTGCCCACAAACAACTAAATACCACCCCACTTGACCTAAATTGAAACAGCCCTTCCGAAGCGGCAGTATGGAAATGTCAAATGCAATGGAGCCATCTTATGTTATATCCAGGCACATATCAGTCTCATTTACTACATTGAATAGATACATCGAACAAAGGTTTCACAATAATTGCACTAGTAACATAAGTTTGCAAAAACACTGTTACACTGAAAATTATTAAACACTTAGTTCCTTTTTAACAAATATAATTAGTGTGATTTCAGAAATTTGATGCCAACTTTACAATTTGGAGTAGCTATTTATTTCAAACACCCACATGAGTTTCATATAATAGCCGAAGCCGTACTTTCAGAATTTTATACACTACTTACCGGAATATCTCTTAAGTCCACAACAACCCGACCACTCAAGAAGCTCCTACGCAACTGGCAATTACTTCGTACTCTGTTTGATGCATCAGACTCAGACACGCCCAGCACAGGCAGCCAACCTGTAAACGCAAAATATTTCCTTGAACAAGCTAAATTACTCTATAATTGTATGCATTAAAAATAACATTGGTAAACGAATAATTGGTAGGCAATTTCGTTAAAGCCAAATTGTTAAAAGGGGGGGAAAACAAATTTCAAAAGTTGTGTTCAGAAAACACAAACATATGAAACAGGTATTGAGAAAATCGGAAAGTCATAACAAAAATAAGTTTGATTATTCATAAATTTTTAACAGATTTTAAAAATGAAGAGGTTTTCAGTTCATACGTTTAAAATATACGTACACCGAATACTCCGAAACCTCTTTATGGGAAAGAGGGAATTTGTCCCATTTAAATTTCTTTATATTTAGTGAACTACTTTTTCATACATATAAATTTAATGAAAACCAAAAAAAAAAAAAAATAACTAAATTTTGTTTATGTGCACCAATTTGCAGGAATCTTGTTCCAGTTAAAAGAAGAATGATCTCAGTGAAATATCATCTTAGTTAATTCAGTAGCTACTTGTTTCTAAATTCATCAACAATCAAAAATATTGAATATTTTTTTGCATGTATACCGATTACTACAAACATAGGAAACGATTTGCGTGAATCTTTTGTCAGTTGAAACCGGACACGCCAATTTTGGCACCATTTAAATTACATAAAAATTGGTTCAGTGGTTTTTTACAAATTCAACAACAAAAAATTAATCCATATACACCAACTACTCCGATCGTCTACGGTTTTTTTTTTTAATCATTTTTTTTAATCAACATAAAAAATGGAGGAGTACATCAGTTCTACTCGGAAGCATTCAATCTTAATGTTTGTACACCGATTACACCAAAACTATTCTACCGATTGTTAGGTGAGAAAAAATGCATTCGAACTGGTTCCTCTTCAATTTAATCATACTTGGTTAGGCATTTTCTTATATAGATCCCAAAATTTTTTAATGCAAAATAATTGAGTAATCGCCACATGTAAACTACTGAAAACAGAAAAACTTTTTAACAAAACCGGCATCGATAACAACGTGCGAGAATCTATTTTCAAAAAAACTGCAAAGTAAAAAATTGATTTTATGAAACACTCCTGTTACTATATTGTATGTACTTTATGCTACTATTATTTATGATCAACGCCGTGTTACTATTATCATTTTAACACAGAGGCGGCCTTAGGGGGTGGCGAACAGGGCAATCGCCCAGGGCCTCGCTCTTGGAAGGGCCTCGCGCAGCAACCCGAGTTTGATAAAATTTATGTTTAAAAAATATTTTATCTTTAAATATTAGTGATAAAAATAAAATAAAGTCGGTTAATTGTTAGTGTAGTATATATTAGTAACTACCTAATCAAGATTTCTCATTTAGATTTATTCAATGTCACATTTGTATAACAGCAGGAGAAACATCTGATATTGATGGACAAGAATTGCATGAAGAACTGAATATGTTTATCCGTGTATAAGAAGAAAACGACGGCGTTACCTCGGTGATGAAGTAATAATAGAAAAAACATTAATTGAATTACTGAAGTGTACTCCGCTATCCAAGTAGCCTTGACAATTATTGTCACCAGACATAATTTAGTTGCTTCAGCAGAAAGAAGTAAAAAATTATTAAAACATGTTTGAGAAATTTGATGCCACAAGATCGGTTTTCGGCCCTTTCTGTTATTGAATTAAAATGATATAGCTCATTCGTTGGATTCTTGTGCTGTAAATAAATATTTTAGTCTCAAGAAAAGCCGCAAACATCATTTTTAAATCCCTGCGTACATCTTTAAAGACTATAATGTACTTCAGTTTATCCTTAAAAATTTGTCTTCTTTATGTTTGTTAACTTTTAATAAGTCTTCTAATATAATATTTTAAAACTCGAAATATATTTTTTATGACGTTTGCATTTTTCGTCGATCATCAGAAATACCTAGTTGCGATTAACAGATTTTGTACAAAGGATAAGGGCCTCCCAAAGATCTGCCGCCCAGGGCCTCGCAATGGCCAAGGCCGCCGCTGTTTTAACATCATTTTTTTGTCTTACGATATTTTTATGTATAGACGCCATTGAATTAGGCGCGAATCGGCAAGCAATGCGGAGAGATTTAGGATTTTACATAGGACTTCTGAAGATAATCTAGTGATCAGCAATCGTGCGCCACCACCTATCCTATCTACATGGTCGATTCCTTTCACCACTGTAAAACAAAATCGTTAACCCCTTTACTACCGTTACTATGTTGCCGCAACGATCTGAGCCAACAGGAGACGTATACGAAAATATTTCAGGGAGAAATTTACAAAACCAAATTAAACAGTGTCATACAAGACTACGTCCCTGAAAACTTTAATCTTTTTTTTTTTGTATAAATGTTAATTTATTAAGATTTATATAAAAATTATAATGTGCCTATATAGGGTAACAGTATAACCATTTCCATAAATTTACTGTTTGGAAGAAAATGTTGTTGGAAAAATTATTTACCTTATATTACATCATCTCTCATTTCCAATCAAACTTCCTATATTAACTAAGCGAGTACGGTAATGAATACGAATTTAATACATTTTTGTATTAATATATTAATATTATTGTGAAGTTTGTTTCTTTTCAATCTGAGATAAATTCATCACAATCTTTATTTCTTAAAGAGATGCTGACAATATTTTGTTACTCTAATTTATGATTCCCAGTATGTGTGATTTAAAGGCCTAGCACAGAACTTAAAAATATATTATATGACATCAATAAACTAAACCCCTCAGTTTCGAATGGACACGCAGAAAATATTCCGCAGTTGGAACCTCGGGCTCAGCGTACTACCTTTCTTGATCACGGATTTTAAATGGTTTTACTTAACATGAAAGTGAATGATTTCCGTCTAAAAATCACGCACTGCGCACAGAAATTAACACTTATATTGCCAAATACATACTGTATAATACTGTAGACAGATACATGTCATTTCCCCTTTATAAGAAACTCCTTAGTTGGAATAATTAACTATGGAAGTAAGTAATGAAACCCCTCACACATATTGTACTGGAACTAAAATTTTGGCACTTTTGTTGTATTAAATTACCAATTGTATTAATTTCTTAATAAACATTTATTAATTATAGACTTTTGTAATTTGAGAAGACTGAACAGAAATGTAAAGTCAAAGTGAAACAATGTTTTCTTATATGAACTCACTTTAAAATCTGCCCGAGTAGTCTAATAATTAGAGAACTGGTGATTTTTTGGAATTCCCCAGTTTCAGACAAGCAGGGGCCACTGACGTCACTGGCTGGTGGAGAGGGTACCAAATCACAGTCCAGCTGGTGGAGAAGCTAGCCAATCGGAGTCCATCTGGTGGTGGAAGGTGTTGCGATAGCCATCACAGTTTCTAATTGGGAGAGGGGTGGAAAGCGATTGCCCCCTCATGTTACACAGGTTTGCATAGGTCTGACTCGCTTGCACAACTTGTCTCGACATGTTTGCCCCGAGGTCAGCACTCTGGTATGCGTCCCCGAGTGCTAGCTGAAAGCGTTTCCGCATTTCTGTCTCAACACGCTACAGATATTTCCATGCCACCCAGAATTTCGTGTTTTAAAATAAATCCATTAAGTTCCCGCCTGTTGTGTGTTTGCCATTATTGATCGAAAGGGGAAATACATTAGCGATCCACAAATACTTTCCGGTGTCTCAACACGCGCAGTGAGATCAGCACTCTGGTATCTACATCTACATCTACATATATACTCTGCAATTCACAAAATTGTGGGTGGCAGAGGGTGCTCAGCACCAAACCTAACCTCTTTGTTGTGCATTCCAATCCCTAATGGTACGAGGGAAAAAGAATTCATATAAGAATCAGTGCGGCACCTTATTTCTATAATTTTATCTTTCCTGTCATTCCGACTCAAATAGGTTAGTGGAAGAAGTATTTCACTACACTCGTAAGTGAAAGTGGGAGTACACATGTTTATCAATAAGTTTAAACGAAACGTGCGTCGTCTATTTACCAGAGACTCTAGTCTACTGATAAGTTCTGTGACGCTTTCATAAGGACTCTAACAAGTGGTCACGAATCGAGCGGTTCTTCTCTGTACTTTCTCTATACTTTCGATCAACCCCTTACGAAACGGATCCCAAATGGCACAACAAAAGTCCAAACGTGGACGCACAAGAGATTTGTACGCTATCTCCTTTGTTAATTCATTACAATTTTTCAAGATTCGACCTATGAATCGCAGCCTAGAATTAGATCTACCTACTAACGAATTAATGTGTATGTCCCATTTCATGTTCCTTTGTACTGTTACTCCCAAATATTTCATAGAATCGACCATATCAATAACTGAATTGTTTAACTCCTATTTCTGAACAACTGGATTCTTTTTATTAGTTATGCTGATTGTCTTGCACTTTCAACAATTTAGTGTAAGTTGCCACTCAGCTAACCATGCCAAAATAACATCCACATCACGCTGAATTTCTAAGCAGTCGGCCAAATTCCTTACTTCCCTATAAATAACCGCATCATCAGCAAACAATCTAAACAGGCTTTTCACTTTGTCTCCGAGATCGTTTATAAAAATTAAGAAAAGAAGTGGTCCTATTACACTTCCTTGAGGTACACCCGATGTAACATTTAGATTAGAAGAACTTTCTCCTTCAACGACGACATACTGTGACCTACCAGTTAGAAAATCCTTTATCCATTCACAATGCTGATCCGATATACCGTACGCTCGAAGCTTCGCTAAAAGGCGGTTGTGTGGCACAGAGTAAAAGGCTTTCTGAAAATCTAAAAAAAATTGCATCTACTTGTGAACCTAAGTCAGCGACAAGTACTTCCGTATGTGTTTGCACAGCGAAAAGGAGATTCCAATAACTGTTGCAAAAGTGCAATCATCTATAAATATATAGAGCGCACTATTAAGGAAGCACAGGTGTTTAATGCGGAGCACGCCATGTTGTCACCTGACGTTATTGCGCTATTACAAAAGAGCCGGGCGAGTCCAGCTCGTCGTCTGTGCCAGTCTGTCTCTCATAGTGCATGTTTTTCGACGTGTACGATTGTTGCAGTATACATTTGTCACTCGCTTGCTACAATGTCTCAGTCATATTCTGATGATTGCATCGCTGAGAACCAACTAGGTAATGAACAATAAAAGATTTTTTCGTCTGTTAATTTTATTGTTAATACTGAATTAATTTTTTGTTTTAGATCTTCCTGTGCCCTTCGGAGTTTGAGGAGTTCTTTAATAACCATAGGTTAATTTTTTTTCTTAACTGTGGAACTTTAAGCCATATTTATATATATATTAATATTCATTTTGTTTTCTTTTCCACAGTTTGTCGCCAGGACCGGCATAGTGAGGAATCTGTAGCTGCCTTGGCTGGTAAGTTTCTTTTATAATGTTCTCTTTGCTGTAGATTTTTTCATGTCTGTGTATGAAACTACTGATATATTTTTTTGTTTGTTTTGTTTTAGATCTTCCTATACTCTCCACCTACGAGGTTGAGGAGTTCTTTAATAACTGTAAGTTAATTTTTCTTTTCATAACTATACAAGTTTAAGCTTTATCTTTATATATTAAGACTTATTTTTCTTTCCTGTAGTTTCAGAGATATCCCTCAGCAGCGTAGTGAAAAGTCCATAGGTGTCACTAGTGTTAAGTTATATTTTTTGATATGTTCATCTTTGCTGTGGATTTTTTTTTCACTATATATATTTGTTATATGTCTTCCTGTAATTTCTGAGCTGGTGCTGCATTTTGCAAATTCGATTTAAATTTTTTCCACTGTATGAGTTTAAGCTTTAGATATATATTAAATCTGATTTTTTTTTTGTATATCCACAGATTGTCCTGAGCAGGATAGTGAGGAACCTGTGGCTGCCTTGGCTGGTAAGTTTAATGTTTCTTTATATTATCTTTACTGTAGATTTTTTTCATTATTGCGTTTAAAACTACTGATTTTAATTTTTTTTTTTACCTTCCTGTGCTCCCCACCTCCGAGGTTTAGTTAGGAGTTCTTTAAGAACCGTAAGATAATTTATCTTTTCTTAAATGTGCAAGTTTAAGCTTTATCTACATATATTGTGGTACCCCGGTTGTTCGGAGAAGGGGGGGGGGAATACCATCACGTAGAAATTTTTATCGGAAATATGAATATTAATTTTCAAATTTGGTTAATTGGTGAACTAGAACCTTGAATGCTGCAAGAATTTAAGTTACACAAAAATATTCAATCTATTCTGTCTTCTGGCTTATACAAGGCAGGGCATATCTAACGTTACCTTACACAATAAATTCAAAGAAAATAAACAAACAATAACCGGCGTTTACAATTTGCCGGATAAATGCAAACATAAACAGATTTTAAATATTTCAAAGATTTTGCAAAGTGAATATACAATAAAGTGGCGTCGCAGGCCAACAAATTAAAGTTAACATTTCCAGAAAAATCCCAGGGGCGACATTTAAAATGAAAGGCATCATTTGAATTAATTATAATGAGCAAGATGCTTAAAAAGATCGAAGTTAATGAACATGGAAAGTTTGTTAGCTCAGTAAATCGTGATGAGAGCGGAGAATCTAATCTCGGGAGTCGCTTACGGGTTTGCAAGCCTCGTTAAAACCCCATTGGAACCATTGACCTTTGCATTGGTACTTTACCGTCGCCGCATCTGCTTGATGAAGTGTGACACGCTGTGTCACAGTTGGATGCAAATTCACGGACCCATCCGCGCTAGTGCATCTGCTGATGGCCTCTATCAGGTGGGACACTCTGTTTCCAGTAACATCTGAGCCAGAAAGGCTCTAGCTCCAACCGTGGACCAACAGCTAGGAGAGTGTGTCGGACTACACGTCTACACTTCAGCTCGTCTGAACCGCAAGTCCTCTCTCATGGCGTTCGCTTCTCTCGCCACGGAGAGCCGTCTTCCCTCTCCCCGTACATGGAAAAGAAGTCTTTGATTAACAAATGTAGACCCTGTAGCCATGCACGATTGGTGAAACGACGTAGCCCACAATCACGTACTTCGTGCTTCGTCGCTCGTTTCGCGCACATTTTCCCTGACCTTGCACCCCTCAAGCGGAAAGCCCGGGCCATAGCCCTCATCTAACGGCATCTTCCATCCTTCAGTGCCTGGTCCATTGTGTATGAGGCGCCTGGTTGTCGACAGCACACGGCACTGTCCGGCTATTCGAACGCTTAAAACTACAGTTCCAAAATTTTCCACATTTAATACTTTCTTAACAGCAATTTTGCAATGAATTGAATTATATAATAATAAATTTGGCCACCCAGGCTTAATACATAATTATTTACGCATCAATTAGCCCTATAATTTACATTTTTAATAAACAAATATAAAAAATTGAATATTAATTATGACTAAGTTAATATTCATTGGGGGATGACTCTGTTATACCACAATATTAAGACCTTTTTATCTATTTTCACAGATATCCCTCAGTAGCATGACGAAGAGTCCGTGGCTGTCACTAGTGGTAAGTTATAATTTTTTATAAGGTTACTTTGTTGCAGATTTTTTTTTTTAAGTGTATGACTCTATACATTTGTTATAGGTCTTCCTGTAATTTCTGAGCTGATGCAGTATTTTCGTAAGTTAAATTTATTTTTCTTCACTGCAATAGTTTAAGCTTTAGATATGTATTAAGACTGATTTTTTCTACTTATGCAGATTTTCACGAGCAGGATAGTGAGGAATCAGTGGCTGCCTTGGCTGGTAAGTTTCTTTTATAATTTTATCTTTGCTGTAGATTTTTCTCTTGTGTGTGTTTGAAACTACAGATTTTTTGTTTTCGTTTTTAGATCTTCCAGTGTTCCTCAACGAGCTTTTCAGTAACTACAACGAGGGATCAGTCGATTCCACTAGTGGTAAGGTTTTGTCTGTTTAAAACTTTATATTTTTCTGTGGATATTTTTTCATGTGTGTTTAAAACTACAGATTTAATTATTTGTTCTAGATCTCCCCGAAGTTTCACACGAGATTTTTAGTAACTCTAATGAGGAGCCAGTCGGTAATACTAGTGTTAAGTATTAAAATCTTACATTTTGGATTAATCTATAAGTATCTTTATTTGAAACTGTATTTATTTGTTACAGATCTGCTTCAGAATGATTACAAATGGAGAAAGCATTCTCATGATATTCCATCCAAAAGGATGAGAGTTACAGGTAACCCTTTTTATGTAGTGGTCTTACAGCTACCATGCGAGAGCTTAATCTGAATTTTGTTGTTGTTTGTATCTTTGCAGATCGCTATTAACCTTTTTCCCCGCTGGACCAGGAAGCTTTGTGGGGCATACCTACATTTGAAACAATCACGACAGTGGAGGCAGACACAGTGGACATGCCTCAAGCAAGCACAACAGCGAAGGGAATGCCCACTAGACAACGATCTGCTAGCGACGTTGTCGCACATTGAGGCTCTCTGGGCCACAGATGAGCCCTCGTCACAGTGGCTGCCCAACAAACCAGCAACCGGATCCGGCGTTAATGTGGGGCAACACGTGAACCGAATGCTTCACGATTAAAGCCAACTATCGGTGGGAGTGGTTATGGGAATAGATTACTTCACATCGCTGTTCAAAATTTTCAAAATTTTAAAGATCCAGGCAGTTTTATCAGAGCATGTTTTACAATTTTCGAAGCGCAAATTTCCGCGATTATTTCAAATCTATCAGCACCGGCTGTAAAATGCGAAGTGGGGTTGGATTGTCTTTTTAAAATTCAGAAGAAAGGTGACGTTACCTTCACCAGTATTTGTTTTATGCGAGCTCACATTAAGCACCACCCTGGCAGAGTGGTATAAAATTTATGTGTTTCGATATGTCATGAAGAGATATAGTGAATTTCAGGATCGGAAAAGTGGTAAATGTATCGCTCAAATTAACTCCCTCGGCATCCGAGTAGCTAAATTCGAACCGCTATATCGGGCCTCTTCATTTATAGCATTTATGCCATCTGATATCGTAGCAAAGAAAGAAGTTATTAATGTTCAAAACAGTGATGATCGTTGTTTTCTTTGGACGATCCTGGCATTTCACGAAAAGGTGCACTGAACCCGGAAATAATAAGCAAGTACGTTCCAAGTACGAATTAGATTTTTCAGGCATAAACTTCCCTATAAAATTGTCAGACATATCTATATTTGAGAGGCAAAGTCCTAAATATTCGATGTGTATAGCTTGGAACAAGATGGTAGAAAACATAAAGTTGTAGGCATCCTCCATCTTACTGCAGTCAAACGTAGTATCCATATGAAAATGTTGTTGATTATGTAGACTGATGATAAGTTTCATTACTGCTGGATCAAGAACTTGTCACGGTTAGTTAGTTCTTCAATATCAAATTATAATGGACTTATTTTCATATGTGATAGATGTCTGCAGCATTTCACTCGCAAATATCTCGAATACAAAACCTTAAAGTAAAAGGATTTTGTGCACCAAAAGCGTGCACCATGCGTCGTTTACGCGGACTTTGAATGTTTGTTAAAACACTTTGATACATATGGACCCGACCCCAACGCCTCTCACTCCACAGCAGTCCAGAAACACATCTCTTCTGCAGCAGCATACCAGGTCGTTCGCACATACAACAGCCAGCTGAAACTATTCGACTAACCATTGGAAGAAAACCCTGAGACGTTGTTCAACTGGCCCATGACGTTGATAAAATTTACAAGAGGGGTCAGACCTGTTGTAATGATAGATGATGAAACACAATTTACCCGTGCTATTGTATGCCTCATCTGTGACGAAGGCTTAGAACCCAGGGCCGTTAAGGTTCGGGATTATGCCACATCACAGGTAAATTCAGAGGGTCTGCACTCAATAACTGTAATTTACAGTACAAGAATCAAAGGTGCATACCCATCTTTTTCCATAATTTTTTCTGGGTATGATGCACTCTTCATTGTTAGGACCTTAGCACGCTACGATAAATATGGGATGGATGTCCTGCCCATCAACTCTGAACGTTATATTTCGTTTTCTAAAACAATTAATCATACATCAGTCACCTTGCGATTCCTGTGCTCGTGTCGTTTCATGCAATCCCCATTACATAAGCTGGTTCGAATCCTTGAGGAGCTTGACATGGAAATTACCAGTGCGCATTTCACGGACCCCGAGATGTTCCAACTAGTTAAGCGATAAGGAGTGATCCCTTACAAATACATGGGTTCGATGAGAATGCTCGAAGAGGTCACGCTCCCTCCAAAGTCAAAATTTTATGGTTCGTTGTTGGAGTCTGAAATCTCGGATGATGACTAAGAACACGCGATACAAGTGTGGTGTTCCAGATCCAAAACTTGGTTGAATACGCAAGACTGTAAATGGGGATAGATGTAAGGCTACTTGCGGATCTATTTGAAAACTTTAGGGCTGTATATACAACCTGGATCCCGCCCAACATTTCGCAATTCCAGGTTTATCGTGGCAGGCCACGTTAAAGAGAACGCGTGTCAAGCTGGATCTTCTAATAGATGTTAACATGCTTCTCTTTTTCGAACGTGGAATTCGTTGTGGTATTTAACAGGTACGCCAAGGTAAATAACCGGTACATTGTGAAGTACAGCCATGACGCACCTGAAAATTTCATTATGTATTTTCATGTAAACAAACTGTATAGCTGGGTCATGTCAGAGTATCTACCATCTGGAGGGTGTCGATGGTTATCGGCCAAACAGATTGCTAGCATTGACTTCATGAGCATAGCAGCCGACTCACCTAGGAGTATTGTATTAGAGGTAGACTTGACGATTCCCCAGGATATACACGACTTTCTAACAGAACTAAAGCCATGTTAAGACCACAAAGCCGCCCTTGGATCTACATTCCCCAAGCTGATGACTACGCTGGAGGATAAGGTTCGATATGTTCTCCATTAGCGTGACCTCTAGATATTTGTAGACTTTGTGATGAAGTTGGGCATTGTCCACTGGGTCGTATCTTTCAATCAGTCACTGTGGTTGAAAGAATACATCTCTCTCAACACGTGTTCTCGTCGGTCAGCCAAGTCAGAATTTGAGAGTTTTTAAAACTAACGAATAATTCAATTTTCGGAAAAACAATGGAGAACATTAGAAAACACCGCAACGTGAAATTGTGCACAGGATAGGTGGGCCGTCGCGGTGCCCGCAAACACGTAGCTTCACCACACTTCAATCATATGACTATTTTCGAGAAAGACTTTGTGGCTCTAGAGATGGCGAAAATGTGGATACTTTTCAACAAGCCTCTCTACGTCGGGATGTGTATTCTCGACCCGTCTAAACTGCGGATGTACCAATTTCACTATGATTTCGTAATTCCGCAATTTATACGCGCAAAATTACTTTATATCGACACAGACAGTTTCATTTATTTGTTGAATGGCTGTGTTCCGTATGAAGTGATGACGCAACAGGGAGGAATTCGACACATCCGTATATAAACCCAACAATCATTTCGAGAGAGAACACTATAGTCAGAAGGTAGTTGGGGTTATGAAGGATGAGGTGAATAGTTAACTGATTGTGGAGTTTGCGGGTCTAAGGTCTAAAATGTACGCATTTGGACTAGAATCTAGTCAGACCTCAAGGCGGGGCAAGTGTCTGACACATACGGTAACAGAAAAGCTTACTACTGAAGATTATGTAGAACGTTTATATGGCGTTCCACTCAAGATCCACACTCAACAACGTTTTCAATGAAACCTCCATAGAATTGTTGTAAATAACTGATGAAGATTTGTGGTCATCTGTCTGATATCGACTTGTGGCAAACATGATTTGCAAATAGTTGATGATGATGTGTGATCATTTGTTGCAAATAAATGTAGATTTGTAAATAGTTTATATTGATCTGTTGTAAATAATGTTATATTGCATTGGGGTTTTGCCAGTACACTTTAATTTAGAATTAGGTATCAAAATAACATCAGTGCTTGGTAAAGAACCAAAGTTGCATGTAAAAGTCTAATTTATGAACTGTACCAGTCAAATATGTTACAAAAATTCATGGATTGTAAATGAATAATAAGTGGGAGAAACAATAACTCATGAGCTACGCAAAAAGTATGTTGTAAAAAAAAGGTCTTTACCTCTGCACTGAAATAGTAAATATGTAATAAATGGGATGAACAATAAACAATGAACTATATAAATATATTGCAAAAAATAGTATTTATGTCTTTTATCTTTGTATGATGAATGGAAAAAAAACTGTTATTATCATATTTGCACCTGAGTTAAGCAAATATGTTGATAAAATAGTTATAAGTATTTTATCTTTATATATGATGGTGAATGGGTGAAAAATAAACCAAACATATGCTGTACTTTTTCTATTGATCAAAAACTTTATAGTTTAAATAACTCTTTTACATTGATCCATATGTTATGTCATTTATCAAAACCTAGCCACTTCACTAATGCCATATTCTTCCTTTTCCTTATTACTCTATTCAACCAGAAATGTACTTGGATGTTTTGTTAATTGTAATTCTTGCTGGTAAAATGCTCCTGCAGTATCTTTACCCTCGTAAACTTTCAGTAAATAAGTTACAGTATTTGTTAATTTCAGTTGACCAGTCTGGAAGATAACTTTTCTCAAACTTTTTTTTTTAAAACTTACTGATCCTGACAATGTCCACAACTTTGAATTTTACTGGCCTGGTAGTCTTAACGCGGAAGTACATTGTTGAAAGTAGAGAGTTTTCCCCAGAGGGTTTTATTTTGTGGTGCTATGCCACTTGTTGCTATAATATGACATTAACTGAGGAAGATGTTCAATCTAACTATGTGAACCATGTCTGCTGAATTCTTGCAATATTGCATTCTTAATAGTTCTGTTTATTCGTTCAACTATTGATGCTTTAAGATGAGTATATATTGAGTATTGATTAATACCATAGCTATTCATGAGATTCTTGAACTTAGTATTGTAAAATTTTCCGTTGGCAGTCTGTAAGTTTTTATGAACACGACCATCACGTAGGATTCTTTTCATAGTACCAGCAACCACACTGCCTGTCTTGGTCTTGAAGGGTAATGACCATGCAAAGTTCATCAATACATACTTGTAACCACTTTTTTTTACGATAGTATGGGATGATTTCCACAATATCAGATTGCCACAGATCATCGAGTCCTTTGATTACTACATGGCGTCTTGGGAAATTTCTTCTTGCTGGTCTGTAAAGTTCTGCCACAACTTGATCTATGTTACAATATAATGTCTCTTTCACGAAGTTCTTCAATCACTGGTAATATTTCGGAGGAGTGTGCCATATGACCTGCAGATGTCGATGCTGTAAGTAACTTCAGTCTTTGAAAGCGTTCATTCGGATCGTCCCAATACACATATTCCTTCATGGGAAGTATACCAGAACCCGACTGATTGTCAAGTTTAGATATTATTGTTTTATACTTAATATTGGTAGGAGGTTTCAAAACATTACCAGGAGGACTAAATTTTACTCTGTGGGCACTCGTATTGTTTTATATTTCAGAATAGATTTTCAAGGCCTTGGCAATATATACTTTTTGGTTTATCAAAACAACAATTCCTTTAACCCTCTTGTTCTATCATATTCATTACCATCGATTACAATAACATTTTCGTCAATAGTAACAGGTGAGTTTCCAATCATTAGTAAATCATTCTTCTGCCGGACACCATACACTGAATCATAATCTCGCTTATTTCGACTTAGTGACGTCAAGAAATCGTTGATCAGACAGGAGACTGCTGCTGCTGTTTATGTCGCTGAGGTAAGAAAAACTCTTTGCATAGTATCCGTCATACGTCTTAATGAATCCCTGAAAAATTTCTCATCTGGTACGTTTTCAGTTCGAGTAACTTTCGTCTAATTGCATTCCGGTCCTTTATAACCCCATGTTTAGTTTTGTTGGGTCTATGTTTACGCACCGAATGAATCTTGTGTGTGTTCACGGCACTGTTTTATATCTCATAGTTATTGTTGCTGTAAATGGTTTATGCGGTTGACCATTTAAAGTTGTTAGAAAAAACTAAGTTTATCACCTCACTTCACATAGATTACCTTGCATCTTTAACCCAATTCAGTCTCACATCAACCCTACACGGTTTGACTATTGAGAGAATTACGCCATTGACAGGGATTTGATAATTGTTTAGACCTGTATGTATGCGATCTTGAAACGTATCCGTCACCGCAATAGCTACAACTATAGTCACTCCTGTCGTTTTCAATTCTTTGATAAATTTTTCAACATCGACAAGTGAAAGAATATTTTCCAGTTTACCAACGTATCGTTTTGTTACAACATCATCTTCATCGACGGGGTCAGCAACGTGTTTCAGTACTCTACCCTGACAATCTAAATTATCCTCCTTCTTAAGAAGTATGTGTTGAGGTGGGTACACCAGCACCTTCTTGTTCTGTGTCACTGAAGTTCTCTCTAACTTGTCCATGCTTGTAATGATAAGAGTACATTGGGTGTTAGGCTATTTATTAAAAAATTGATCAAATCCATTGCTGCACCTGCCATGATACATGTCACACTCTTTGTCAATAACCAAAAATCAGTCTTGACGCTCTTTCCAGTAGTAGCCACATAGATTTTTAAACTCGTTGAATTTCATATCGGTGTTAACGAAATCATTGTAAATGTGCTTGAAACTCATATCGTCCTGTTTAAGGAGCAAAATCAAATTAGCATTGTCTCTAACCAACTGTTCCGGTATCCAGCTATATATCTGATACAAGCAAAGAGAATCGACTGCTCTGTGCCTGCCCATGCAAAAGTAATCTCGTATATTATTCTGCTTCTCACACGAAACATCGTCAAATGCAAACACCGAATAAGGTAGAGCGTCACTTAGAGGAGGTACACCTTGACTATCACTAAATGTCAAATGCTGAATTTCTTTAATGGGTTCTAGTATTTTCCCTAGTAACTGGTACTTTGGTTGGTACAACGACTTAGAAATCACGTATGTATTTATAAATCTAAGTCCATTGGGGCGTTCCAGCAGGGAGAACACAACATTGGTTTTCCCACAATTTGATAGCCAACACACTATTTCCCTCACTGTTTCAGGGAACAGAGGTCCATTCTTTCGCCTAGTATTGGTGCCGGTAACATCAACATTACTCATGGGTAAAGTTTGTTTCTGTTTGACAAACTGCATATTGACAAAGTTTGATGGTTGCTCCGGCTATATATAGGCGCGCGACCAAGTAAAGTCAGTCAATCGGTAACATTGCCTTCCACAAGGAAGAAGAAGCGTGGTGGATTTTTAAAAAAGCTCATCGACTACATACCTTTCGAGGCGCATATACCCACACACCAGTTTTGTGACCCCAGTACTAAACTGGAAAAACAGTGGCGGTTGGGCAGAAAGTAATCAGCCCAATAGATGCAGCCTGCAGGGAACTCGACATTGCTTATCCACAGGGGGCAGATAGAATCGAAACAGATGGTATGCACGTCGAAAGGACTGTAAACACAATGAAGGATAAAGATGCAAAGTTTGGTGAACGTGCAGCGGAATACTTTGTTGACAGGGTCATGTGTGCTAAGTTAAAGTTGGGAGAAGGTATTAAGAAATAGAAAATGAAGAAAAAGAAGAAGGAGAGTATTCTTCCCTTAATACCATTACAGAGATGTTCGCACCTGGAAGAGGTAAGGAAACAGAAAGTTAAACGTTAACTATGAAGACATTGATTTCGACCACTCCTTCATGCACAGATAGATCGTAATTACCTTGGGCAAGGTTACTCACGTATTGACGATATTGATTTAGTAAAAATACAGGGTGTCCATTAAGTGCTACTACCATTACAATTAAACATACATCGTAAACTATACGAGAAGAGGCATACGGTTTTTTGCAATATATTTAACATCGCTCAAAGTTTTCTTTACATTTGTTACAAATAATGAAGACACCACAGAGAAGGCCCAATGAACGTGATGGTATGATGAGTGTCGTAAATCAGGAGCGACCATTTCACCGACAATATGGAAGAGATCCTCTACCGAAAGCATCCATATTCAAATGGGGCACGAAATTTCTATAGACTGGAACTATAACGGACTTGATACGGACTGGACGAACTGGTGTGTCACACAAGAAATTGTCGACAATGTGCAAGTTGCATTTTAACACAGCCCTCAGAAATTGGTAGGTCGTGCTTTACGAGAACTTCATGTACCGAAATCAACCATTTACAGAGCGGTCTGGCGGCTCAGTGGTTAATGTGTCTGACTGGGGATCGAAAAAACTCCGGTTTGAATCCCTGTCTCGGCTGGGATTTTATAGGCTCTTAACCCAACCTTCACTTCTGGAACAGCTTGCTGTGTAATGTGAAGTACGTCAGAACGTTTCGGTGGTTCGGATTCCACGTTAGACTGTAGGTCCCCGATACCCGGTAGGATTGCCGGGTTATTTTAAGGCGAAATGCGCAACCAACAGAAACCCTGTCACTAGGTCATTACGACCACACGAAGCTATTATTATAACCATTTATAAAATTCTCCATAAGCAGCTACCTCTTCAGGCCTACAAATTTCTACTTATGCAAGCTTTGCTGGCAAATTATCTTCCCGTGGTTGCTGAATTTACCGTTTCCGTACTGGCCTCAATAGCAGATGACCACGGGTACCTGCGGAGGGTGATGCTCTCTTATAAAGCCACTTTCTTTGTGCCTGGACACAACATAACGTTCCAGTATAGGATTATGAAAATCCACACATCACGAGCAAACATGTTCGTGGTAGCCCCAAAGTCAACGTTTGATGTGCCCTTATTCGTGGTAGTAATTAACCCCTTCTTCTTTGCTGAGAAGATGATCACAGGGCAATTTACTGCGACATGATTAAAGAGTACCTACTCACTCGGGCTTTGGACCTTCAGCCCATCACAATGTTCCAACAAGACGGTTGGAGATCTTTGGAATAGAAATTTCCCTAGTAGATGTATTGGTCGTGGTGGGCCCCCTTGGCCACCGCGTTCTCCTGATATAACCCATTTGGATTTTTTCTTCTGGGTGAACGTCAAAAGTGTCAGAGAAACCCTCGTTCCAGATCTTGCCACACTTCCAAAGACGGATAGCTGCCGTTGTGTAAACTGTTTATGTTGCTATTCTACAGCGTGTGTGGTTGGGGCAGGAATATCGTCTCGACATCCTAACGGTAAATAGATGAGCATATCTGGAGGTGGATGTAAATAAAACATTTAGAGATGTAGAACATATTGCAGGTATGTTTCATTGTAACGGCAGCAGAACTTTATGGACAACATGTATAAGGTATCAGTACGGAAAACACCATTCGGAAACTAGTTGGTAAAAACTGTGAAGCCCATGTCCCATGCAGGAAAACTTCTGCCTTTCCATACGGTCCCCATAACGTTATAAATGGAAAAGGCGTATGACATCATTGGCCGAGAGACTCTGAAGGATACTTTGGTCCTTTAAACGATAAGCTTCAATTTTCCGCCCAATCCGCTTCCGTTGTACCTATCCTGGTAATCCTACCGAGTAAATGGAACCTTATGTTTAAGGTGAATCAGCACCACGGTGTGGTCATACGTAGTTTCATGGTTCTCGGGTGACGCCACGTCCTAGTGCATAATACCGACTTTTCGACTAATCAAATTCAGGACACGGAACGTTAGTTGTGTTTAATACAGCGTGTGAAAAACATATCTCAATGCAGTTCAGCCCAGAAGATAGCAATAGCTAGCCGAAAAC
>JARYHS010013452.1:0-122375 GCA_031002005.1 Vandiemenella viatica | reverse complement strand
TTTAACATTTGGTGGTACAGCTAATGAGTCATTCAATCAAGATTTTTTTTATGAATTTGAAGATTTTTTGTCATTTAGTGATTTGTCAAGTAGTGAGAAAATGAGGATTCTGAGGACCAAATTGGTCGTGTGCATTTAAGTTTGTTGTTTATGATGATGATTGCAAACAAACTGAGACGTATGAAGGGTTGAAAGATGAGCTTTTAAAGCGCTTTTCAAAGAAGCAGACATTGAGATTTTATAGGGAACAGTTACGTAAGTTGAGAAGACAGCATGGGGAGGACATTCAACATTTTGCTGATAGAATTAAAATAAATGATAAACATTCACATTAAAGGGCGCTGATGAAAGACCATAAGGAGTATAACCTTGTTGTAAGGCATGAGGCAGATCAAAGGGCACTTGACGCGTTTTTAGGTGGTTTAGGTGAAATTGGAGAATATGTGAGCCTACAGAAACCCAAGACATTTAACGAGGCGATTGAGCATGCTGTGACGTATGAGCAAGTGAAGAGTAGGCCAGTAGGTGATCAAAGAGAAGCCACCGAGGCGAGTATTTCATGCTAAGAGGGGGCCAAGATGTCATACATGTGGGAGATTTGGGCACAAAGCTGTGGATTGTTCAAGAGAGCCAAGATTTCAGGGCAATTATCGTGGAAGGGGTAATAGGATGTGGCGTGGACAGAGAGTTGAACAAAAGAATTTAAACGAGGAAGGGGTGAGCAGAGCCGCGATGTCGCACCCCCAGTAAAGAGGGTACCTGTTGTATTCCCAGGGCAAATCCTCAAGTGGCAAATTTAATTGTAAGTGTCAGCATAAGTGGAAGACAGTGCGATTTATTAGTTGATACAGGTGCAGAGGTGACCTTGTTGTCTAAGAGTATTTGTGGAACTCAGGGATTATATCCACCCGATTGTAAGATTACTGGTCTGGATGGGAGTAGAGATATCACAATATTGGGAATGAAGAATGTTACCATCTTAGTAGATAATTATGCATGATGCATTAGTTTATGTAGTACCTACATTAAATTCTTCATATCAAGGTATCTTAGGAATTGATTTTTTATCTAAGCACAATGCAGTGATCGATGTGGCGAAACGGTCGATTGTTTTGCGGAAACACGAAAGTGTAGGCCCATCGTCGGCGTTACCAGACAAGAATCAGTGTTCATGTTCAAAGGAGGGAGTTGCAAACCCGAATTTGGCAGTTATACGAACCTACAGGTCTATCGCCCGTCTAAACAAAGCAGAGAAAATTCCAAAAGCATCAGGTAAAGTTATTAATGTCCCAGTCCGAGATAGTTTAGGGTGTGATGAAAATTCTGTAGTGTTGGTCGACACACCAGATGAGTCTGGATGGTTGGACTTGAACCAATGCTATGTTAAGAGAAGTGTTTGTAAAGTGCGCACAGTTAACGGTAGTAGATGTGTTCCCGTTATAATTGAGAATTTTGGTGAAGAAGATGTTGAGATACCACGTGGTCATGAGATAGCACATGTCGAAGTTTTACGTGATAAGGAGCTAGCTAGCAGTATATTTGTTGATGTTGATGATGATGTTAATGAGGCTGACCATAGAGTAAGAGGTGAAAAGGCGCGTATTGCCCAAGTGAAGCGCGAAGTATGTTTTAAGGATAGGTTGAGCCACTTGCCCCAGAGAGATAAAGAGAAGATTGAAGGTTTATTGCGGGAATTTAGAGAGTTGTTTGAACCAGGTAGAACCCTCCCAGCCACAGATATATTTGAACATAGAATTTTGACAGGAGATGCATTACCCATATATAAGAAGGCGTATCGAGTTCCTTTCCATCAGAGACAACTGATCGATGAGTTTATTGATCAACAATTAAAGGATGGTATTATTAGGCCTTCAAATAGCCTGTGGGCAGCCCCAGTCATTACCGTCCCAAAGAAGAGTCCAAATGGAGAAACTAAGTTCAGATTTTGTGTAGATTACAGGTGTTGCAGGGTGTCCAGCGAAGAGTCATTTTAAAATTCAAGGCTCTTTCCCGGTTTTTCAAGGTTTAAAATTTTTTTTTCAAGGTTAATTGTTTTCAAAAATTTTTAAAAAAAATTTCCGGTTTTTGAAGGTTTAAATTTTTTACCAGGTTTATTTTTTAAATATAAAATTTTTTTTCAAAAATATATTATTTATTACACCGTTACACGAATATATACGTTCTACAACGTTTAACGCAGTAAATCACAGAAACTGAAACAAATTTATAATTTTTTGCATTAAAAACGGTAATTGTGACGAAAAAAAATAATACATCACTGTAACAACATATAATCTTTATTTTAAAGATAAAATAAATAATATTTCATTTACATAATACATTATAATGTACTTATACTGTATTTGATATAAATTAATGAAAAAGTTATTTTTTTTAAATGTTCTATCTCTATTGAGATTTTTGACGCTTCAGCCAAAATTTTGCTCCTTTTTGCTTCCAATTCTTTGATCTCATCCTGCTTTCGCTTGTTCATCAATCGTTCCTCATTTTGTTTTGCGATTTCATTTTCTGATTCTTCATATCATCTTGTACAAAGAATGAGCATTGCGAAAATATTGTATCAAACTTTTATCGATGTTAAAAGAGTGAACTCCACCAGCCGTCTGGACTGTCATAAATGTACCTTTGAGCAACAAGGTTTTTTACTTTGATTTTCAATAATACACTCGGAGTTTATGGAAAAACCTCGTTCAACAGAAGCGTTTCATGTGAAATTATCAAAATCAATTGCATAAAGTCGCGGAAGTTTGGACAGGGCTTCAAAGACATGTTGATTATATCAACCCAAAACTGATCTAGGCGACCTTCGCTTCTCTTGAAGGATTTCAACTGTTCTTGAATTCTTTTGTCCCTGCAAAGATCAAGAAACTCACACTTCACAGTCTGCCTTGGAACCTGACATTCTTCCATTTGTTACCAAAATATCAAGACATAAGGTCAATCTTTTTTGCGCTGTTTCGTGTATTAATGCATTCGCTGGATTCAAGCAGGAAATTGCACGTGTTAAGTTATATTTTAGTGGCGATCGTTCTTGAAGTTTTTGAATTATAGCAATAATACATGATCGCATGCTTTCTTTTAAATACAATTCCTTTTCAGAAACTTCTTTGACTTTCTTTAGTGCACTTCTTGTAGCGAAGTCCAAATCGAAATCTTTTGCAAAAATCAAATTCTTTGTATCCTGTAAGTCGATTTTCATCAAAGATTTAGTGCTTTTAAGGACATCCGGTTTAATTACCCGTTGCATCAAAGTGTTCAAAAGATTGTTCAATTCGTCATAAAATAAAAAAGGTTCCAGCAAATGGGCTGTTGAACTAAAGAAAGTCAATTTCGGACCTAGTAATTTGTCACTGACAGCTTCAGAAACAATTTTAAAACTCTGTGATGTAGAAACGTTTTTTTGTTTCTTTGTTTCAGTAATATATGCTCGAATATTCTCCGAATTTCCACGGCTTTCTCAGCAGCACTGGCATTTTCCACCCATCGTGTTCCACAGAATGATTCCGGAAAGGATGAAGATTAGTTATTTCCATGTATTGTGCCTTTCGTGAAGGCGAGTCATAAAATAAATTATGAGATGCTCTCAAAATTGACACAATTCTCACTTGGTTTCAGATATGCCTGTTTGAATGCGCCGTGGACAATGTGCAAACTACAGCTACCAACTTGCAAAGCTGTAGGCCATCGAAGGATTCTTTCAGTTCCTTGTTAAAGTCATTAAAAGTTTTAAATTTACATTTGGTACATCCATGGACAGCTGCACAATTTGTTAATATTTTCTAAACCAAATGAACCGGTTAAACCTTTAAGCAAGTCATTTGCCCTTGTGCGCTTTAAAAAAACGGAATCGTAATATCGTGTCGATACTAATGATTTCTCGTGGTCCCAAAATCGGATATGCACATCCATTTGAGTCGTTCTAGAAACAGTATTCATACTTTCATCGAATTCTAACACAACCAAATCACATTTTTCAATTAAATCGACAAGTTTACTCTTTAAGTATGGAGCAATCCCATAGACGATGCTGTAACAAATTTTGATTTTTGTAATTGCATCTTACTTGCAATTTGGCTGTCGGAAATAATGAAGTAAACAACGCCGTACAATCCGCTGAACTCCGAAATTGACATGTGACTCCTAATGGTGCGCAAACACCACAGGATTTCAGCTCGTGTAACCTGTTCCGAGAGTAGGTATGACTGCATTACCGATTGCTTCTTCGGCTCGTTCTGTTGCTTAGAGGATACTGTTCCGTTATTGTACTGCAATCGCTATAAAAACAATAAATGACGTTTAGTAGCTAATAAGCAACATACAATGAGAGAATAATAATGTTCATTTTAGGTTGAAAATTGAGTACAATAGACACTCGGCTTCCACCGTCGGTACGGATTCGGGACTCTGTTGTGACGGTTCTGTTGAAGGTTTTTTTTTTTTAAAGTTTACTATTGCCGAATAAGATAGCAGTAATAATGAAACTTTAAGTAAAATATATGTGCGCATAAACTTTTTGTATATTTTTAAATTGCCAAATTATGTATAACAAATTCTCATAAAAAAATAATGAAAAATTGAAATACAATCTAAATTATATTTATGTTTATTTCTATCCTAATTTTGAATTTCGAGCAAAATATAACGGAACTAATAGTCGTATCGTAAGTTACAATGTACCGATAATGAAAGTCGATAGATTCTGTTTTTGTTAAACAATAATTATATCATTCTTTTTTATAACCAATTAATTAAATATTTTTCACAGATATAGGCACTAGAGACAGAATAGAAACTGGACAACTTGAAAGCATTAAAAATAGCGTACAGATAAATCAGAAAATACCTTGAACTGATCCATTGTTATTCGTGTCCGATTTCATCTTTGAAGTTTTCAAACTTCTTCATAAATGCATCCAATGGTAACGTCTTCTGTGAATTTGCACTAAACATTTATGTTTTTTACTCTCAGAGTGACTTTGTAAAGCACTTTTTCCCATGCTCGAAACATTGATCGTTTTTTTTTTGCACCAAATGGAAATAGCATTTGTATTGTCATTTGGATCAGGTGCTACCCACGGAAACAGATTCTCGTATCCCTTTTGATATTTAGTTGTGCTTGGGTGCGATTTCGGCATTTTTTTTAAATAAAATGTTTCAGATAAACTTTTTGTTACAATTTGTACAGACTTGTTCGTTCAACTTCGTTATACATTACTGCCAACTAGGGTTGCCAACCGTCCGGTTTTCGACCGTCCTGTTCCTGTTCTTGTCAGGTTCAATACATGCGGCCGGGCACCTAAACGTCCGGTTATTAAGAAATTTTAAAAATTACCAGTTAATGGTTTCTCAGATGTATAGGAAGTAAACAGGATCGCCACACCTCGCTCCTTATTCTCCCTTTCGTTAAACATAATTCAACTGTTTTGCTCTGTGTTTAAACATTTATGGAAGTTAGTTGCATATCTGATTATTGTGAAGCGACTAGTTTATTGTTTCAGTTACCTACATTATGTCGAAGACGGAATATTGTGCTCGTTTTGTTCATGGAGAATTAAAGAATGATTAGTGTTATTAATTTGTACTTTTCAAATACGTAATTGAGTAGCCTACCATAAAAAATCAGATACGTTCCTGTCGCTTCAGGGACAAGTGGTTGCCAAATGACTAGCTTAAAACTTGCTGCGTAAGAGAAACGATTGTACCGCATATCGTAAATGTGTAAAATAACTTTTACTGTGAAATTTGATGACAAAGGCAGTGAAACACGATTTCTTCCGCAGAGGTTTTTGTTATTTTTTAGTTCACGATTGTCGTTAAAAATTATTTATAAAAAATAAATAAGAATTGTCCAATAAATTTTACAACACACAACACCCCCCCCCCCCCCTGGTGGGCAAATGTCCGGTCGTGGATATATGAAAAGTCGGCATATTCGGCATTTGTCCGGTCGTTTGAAATGTGAAAAGTTGGCAACCCTACTGCCAACATTAAATACGATATTGTCTCTGTTAAATACTAACATGTGTTCGTAAATATGGCAGTTTGACCATCTTGTACTTTAATTTCCTATCTTTAAGTAACTATTTGAAAACAAAAACACTCCCATGTGAAATAATATATTTCACTATTCCACATATTCGTATATAGGTTAGTTAGGCCTATTTTAATTCGAATGGTAATATTGCGTCGATTTAAATTGAAACAAACAATGACAAATTTTTAACAATATAAAATGAATATATTGAAAATGATTAAAATTCCAGGTTGTAGGCTAAAATTCAAGGCTTTTCCGGTTTTTTTCCCGATTGTGTAAATTCAAGGCTTTTTCCCGGTTTTCAAGATTTCAAGGTCCGCTGGACACCCTGTGTTGGAATGCTGTTACAACTTCAGATGTCTATCCTTTACCTTTCAGCGCGGCGTGGAGGGAGCAAATGGCGCCGGTCGGGGGCCGCAGCAGACCGTAGAATGAGTTTGCGCCCACGTCCAATCAGAGCGGGCCTACCAGTACCACGGACTGCCAGCACTCCTGGGTGGGGAGGCGGAGACGGCACTAGTCGAGCGCCGTAGCGGACCGCGTATGAAGCCACCGCTTTCCGGCCAATCAGAGCGGGTCTTCCGCCACGTCGACAGGTATATTAGGAGGTCTGTCTGGGAGGCTAAGCCAGTCTACGCGGTGACTGCCAGCTTTCGTCAGCCTGTAGACACCGGAAACCTGATGAAGACAACCGAGCTGGTTGTCAAAACGTCGTGTTTTCAAAACACCATCCGGCTGCACACCCGCGAAGACTACATTGTAGGGAATGATGTTAAACTTAGTCTTTCATCACAGTTGATTTTGATTCAGCATATAGAGCAGTCCATTACAAATCATACACAAGCAATACAAGTATTAGCAGATGCCTTCATCTCACAAACTAAGGAAATTCAATCAGTAATAAGTAAGAATATGCATGAAGTAGAAAGCGTACTAACAGTTTTGAATTTTCAGATTTTTAGTGTAAAAACTTTACAAGAGCTTATTTTTGGGTTAACAAATGTACGTATGGAATTGGTTAGATTAAGAATTGCTCTATTACAAGGTTCTAGTGGGAAAGTTAGTGATATTTTATTGAGCCCTAGAGTATTTTTGAAATATTTGCAGTTAATTCAGAATAAATTAGATTCAAGCATGTTTATGATTGCCCCTTGTACAGAGGAGAGTTTAAGTGTGTATTACCAATTGTCTAAGGTAAATATTGTTTTAATGGGTAGTAATTTGAGGTTAGTTGTTAATGTTCCTATTGGTGCACATGATTCAGTTTTAGAGAGATATAGTATTCATACTTTTCCGATCTATTGGAGTGAAACAGGCAGATATGTAAGATGGGATATGAAAGATGTAATTTTATTGAGCAAAGATCATAAGTCATATGTGACACTTAATCAGAATGACATGCAGAAATGTGAATCTAATATTGTAGAAATATGTCCATTGATCACTTTGCATGATGTAAGTGTAAGTAGTTGTGAATCTGATATGTTCTTTTCAGAAAAGTTTGTTGAGTCATGTCAAAGAGAAGTTGTGACCCTCACTAAATAATATTTTGCTAGAGTTCATGGTAATTGGATATTTAACTATTAACACCTTGTACTGTCAGTGTCAATTGTATTTAATCTCAGCAGACAACTAAATTATCAGTAAGTGGTTCAGGGATGTTTGTAAACACTACAGGTTGTCAAATAATTGGAAATGATTTCAGAACACCAGCAATTAAGTCAGTTAAGAAGTCTTATGATTTGTCTTATCCATTGTATTACTTACCAAATTTAACTCATGAAATTTATCACAGTCCTAAATTAGTTGAATTGAATTTGACTTATAGTAAGGAGGTTAAAGAAGAGATTGATAAGTATCTTAAAGCATCTAATGACACTATTAAATTCAGTAAGGTTATTGCAAATTTGGAGTCACAAATGAGTTCTAGAGATCAAAATAAGGTAACAGTTGGATCTGCCGGTGTTACGTCTATTATTTGTATTTTAATTGTTTTGTTTTTGGGTATTTGGTTATGTAGACGTTGTATGAATAAGATGATTCAGAATTATTTTGCTGCAAATGCAGCCACGAAATCTGTTAGCAGCATTCGAGTAACTATTCCTGAGATTTCCCATGATAGTGTTGCAGGAGCAACACGTATTTCAAAGGCGGGGGAGTTGTAAGGGAACCAAATAAATCCCCGTAATATTGTGTAAACGCGAAGTGAATATGTGCGTCTGGCTAGCTGTACAGCCGTACGCTGTAAGCCGAGATGGTAAGCGCTGAGGTAAGCACGGGCATTGCCGGAAGCTACACGCAGTCAGTGCGCCTCGGGATCGCGAATGTAAAACATCGATGTAGGCGAGTGTGTCGTGATTTACTACCAACATTGTCGCTTTGTACCCCATGTCGGCAACCGGAGTCTAAATTCAAGCTAGCGGGGGTATTGCTAACATATTGCGTGGTGCAGAAATTACGTTCCTGTATTTTATGCAACTGTCCGTGTGTATTTAATGGCGAATAAATTGGAACTAATCTGTGATCTCTGTTTCTGTCAATAATAAACCTTTCCAAACCGTATCAGGCTAAACAACACTCAAGCCAAAGAACTCTATGCAGCCTTCAATATAAAACAATCAACATCTTTCAATATACATTAGTTGTTTCGGCAGCTATTGTCCCCGCAGCTATTGTCCCCGCAGTTGTCGATTCTGCGTCATCAACGATCGACTGGTGTCAGAGAAGGCCGTCGTCCTGACAAGAAAAGAAGAACATCAAGAAGACGTTGCTATCGGTCAGGTTAGTGATCACACCTCCGATAGTCAATCAGTCATCAATCAATATCCACTCAGCCATCCAAAACAGAACTCTGGCGTCATCTGCGGGACTCAAACCTTGCACAACACGCACGTAAACGAATATCTACTACATTAAATTTAATAAATACATGCTTTAAGAAATAAACGAGCAAGTTTAGTGAAGATAATGTAACCCCTTGAGGAATAGATAGAAGTTTTTGGTGCCTAATTTGAGAAATCTCGATAAAAATGCTTTTGTTATACTTTAAGCTACAAAAAAAGTGAAGAAAAAGAATCAAACTAGTAGAGAACTGACAGAAGATGTAGTATGTTAAAATATAAGTGTCAGATCTGGAAGAATAAATATTGAACATAAAGTTCCAAATCTCTCTCTCTCTCTCTCACACACACACACACTCACACACACACACACATGGGCATGCAAACAAACACAAATAAAAGGAAGGATAGGCAAAGTAAATCTATCACTCAATGCAGAAGAAGGAAGGAAGGAGGGATACCATGAAAAAATAAATATAAACACATTTTACCATATTATAGTATTATACTTCATCATGTCTACAGGTGAGAAATATAACAACAGAATCAATGAAATACATAACAAGGTCTACCAATTACACACATGGCAGGAAATGTGATGATGACGATGGAGGAGAAACAGACAATCAACAATTGCAGGAAAGTACAATCTCTGAATATATTGTAAAAGTAATGAAATAAAATAAAAATTTGAATAGGAATATTTCACATAAATTAAAAATTGGGAGGAATAAAGTCGACTGCTTAGTTTTTGCAAATGACTTTTCAACATTGACATTAAATATAGAGGAAGCATCCACACAGATAAAACTTCCAGAAAGAATCACTCTGTCACCACAAGCTTAGGATCTAAAAAAGATAATGAAAAACTCATGACAAATACTGACCAATCTTACCTGGGACAGAGATTGGAAGGATTGCAAGGGTAAAGAAATTCAGATATTTTGGTGAGATCATACAAGAGACTGGACTAGAAAAAGCTATGGTGGATGATAGGATCTAAAAATTTGAGATAGCTTATAGGTGAATGGAAAGCATCAATTACAAGTGCATCTCTTGGTATACCAAGGGGAAAACAGACATGTTATCACAAAGTGATGAACTTTTAGTCAATAGACTGCAAATGCAAACTACAATAATTTCCATTCATAACAGTTTTATCAATGGCTATATTTGGGACACAAAGTTTTAATTTATCTGTAAAAATATGAACATATTGCTGGAATTTGCTTCATTGTATTTCCTTCCTATTAAGAATTCCTCCGATAGCAAAAATGATTTCTGATTCACCCCAATGAACCTTAACCCTCTCAACCACCATTCTATACCTTCTTGTGGAAGATCATTTTGACAGATCTAGAGCCACACTGTAGATTTAAAGTCCCTTATCCATTTCATCTAAAAAAAGCTTGCACATTGTCTTCTAAATGAGACTCATATTATTAACTTCTGAGGCCTATTTCCATTTTTTGAGACATAAAAATGTGTCCAGATTGAATCTATATAATATCTTAACCGGTATGGTAAGAAGTCATCACTGCCTGTTAGTAATACATCGAAAATAACATCATTCTTGGAAGCTATGTTCTATTCTATAGTCTGATGATTCCAGCTTCTTGTTCTGATTGCCCCTTCTGTCAGTTCCTAGATCACACAAAACCAGTTATTTAATGATTTCACCTGTTCCTTGTCCGTAGTAACTTCTTTCAGATAATTATCCATAACTATCTGAACACCTTTGCTGACCCTCTGTTTTTCTAACTGAATCATTCTGATTTCTATTCAAGTGATTCTGTAGTTTCCTCTAACTATAAAATTGTTTATAGACAAATCCTTTGGTCACCTCTTCATTGGTGTTAATTCATTGTTAAAAGATTTAAGTTCCTTGCTATTCTGCTGCCTCCATACTTTACCACAGATTTTGATAGAAAAGTGAACCTTAGTAACCAACAACATGACTTACAAATTTAAATACAGGGTTCAGTCTGTCTGGTTGAATTTCATGATCTGCAACCATTAATTTTGGTGAAGTTTCTGATAGTCATCAACTGTAATCCATATGTAAATTATTTGCTAGAATATAGTGAATTCTGACTTTGAAACAATAGCAGTGACTTCAATTCATGATGTTTACCTAACCTTTCCTTGTTTGAGGTTTATTATCAAGACAAGTGGCGCATTTTCAGTTCATGCAGTTGATTATCCATTGGCCACAGACTACACGGTTGGAGTTAAGGTGATAAGCTGATATAGCAACCCCTGTGTATCAGGTGCACTCCTCACAACCTGTTCCAATCCTATTGTATTTCATTATATCATCTGTAAAACAACCCTAAATTCTGACCATAACCCATCAACAAAATCATTCGTTAGAATAATGACAGCAATGCCATTTTTCTTGGTGATTGCTTAATTCTTTTATATCTATCTCAACTGCTCTGTGACTACTTATTCTATCAACCAACTGTGACTCTACACAGTTACCACCTCATATAATTAGGAATAAGCAGCCATACACTAAATAGATTAGTCAGTTACCAAGATATTCAACATAATAATACAATGAAACCAGATCATACATTAAGGAGTTTTGCCATCAATTCTACCTGATGCTTAGTAATTTCTCAATTACAATAATATTACAATTGTTCTTACTAACTAAGAATGAAGCTAATGGTCATACCTATCTGAAATATGCCGTGACAAAAAACTATCAGCATCTTCTGAGACAACCTTCTGAAATGAACAGTAATTTCTTATATTAGAAGGCTAGTTTTGCATCTCTAACAATACAACCAGTATAAACACAGATATATACGAGGGGCAGTCAAAAAGTTTCCGGAATTTCATTGTAACTCTTTATCAAAAAAGATAAGTACACATTTACCTAATCTCCTTCAAAGAAGGCTCCTTCTGAACACACATACCTGCTCCACCACTTCTGCCATTGCTGGAAACAATTATGAAAATCCTGTTTTGGTATCTTCTGAAGTACAGCCGTCACTTTGGTTTTGATGTCTTAAATGGTTACATTTGAGGCTCATTTTCATCTCGGGAAAGAGCCAGAAATCCGATGGCGCTAAATCCAGTGAATAGGGAGGCTGGTGGAAGACTGGAATGTTCTTTTCTGCAAGCCATGTCTCCACAACAATCGATGTGTGGGAGGGAGCATTGTCGTGATGCAGTGATCATCCTCCTTGCTGGGACACCATCGGATTTCTGGCACTTTCCCAAGATGAAAATGGGCCCCAAAGGTAGCTATTTTGCCACCATAGAAGACATCAAAACCAAAGCGACGGATGTACTTCGGAAGATACCAAAACATGATTTTCATCATTGTTTCCAGCAATGGCAGGAGCGGTTGAGCAAGTGTGTGTGTTCAGAAGGAGACTTCTTTGAAGGAGATGTGTACTTTTCTTTTGTTAATAAAGAGTTACAATGAAATTTTGGGAACTTTTGACTGCCCCTCGTATCTACAGTATCAATAAAATAACAAACTATTACTGAGACAGCTGAAGATGTGGCTACTTTCAATGAGCTGTTAATATGAAAAAAATCATGAATATTAAGTATGACGCATAGAAATATATAAATTTTTAAATAAATACACTTAAATTCTAGAACTTCATCCATAATGTCACAAATTTAAATAAGTTAAGAACATAAATAATCATCACATCATCATTTCTGTCTATCAGCAGATTTTAGTTTACCACAAATATATCAGTGAGAAGGGTGCTAGGGTTTGGGAGAGACTATATTAACATATTCCACAGAATTGTCACCCCTATAGGTGGATGAATCAGAAATGATCAACAGCATGAGAATATACAGGGTGTCCCAGAATTATCTTTACAACTTTAACATTGAATAAATTATGTTTGGAACGAGATATCACAATGCAGTTTTTTGCATGTTACAGAGTATCTCTCAAAGTTTTTTTCTGTTTCATTTCAGGTGCAGTTTGCTGACAAGTAGGTAGTTACATCACATTTATTGAAAATGTACACCCCGCAGGAAAAAGCTCAGTGTGTTTCCGACAGTCATCTTCCAGCAGGATGGTGCACCTGCGCATTGGGCTCATGATGTCCGTGATTTTCTAGATAAACAATTTCCTGGTCGGTGGATAGGAAGACTGGCCGCCTCATTCACCTGACATAACCCCCTTGGATTTCTTTCTTTTGGGATACATAAAAGACAACGTGTATCAAACCCCGGTTAGAAATTTGGCTAATCTCAGGCAGAGGATTTCTGCAGCAATTACGACAGTTGATCAAGGGATGCTCAAAAGAACTTGGCAAGAAATTGAATATCGCTTTGATATTGTACGGGCAACTAATGGCGCACATGTTGAAGTGTTCTAGAAACAGAAACAAAACTTTGAGAGATACTCTTCAAAACATAATTTATTCAACGTCAAAGTTGTAAAGATAATTCTAGGACACCCTGTAGAATGCAACTCATTGTATTAAAGACCCAAAGGTCATCCTGAGCCCATGTGATCCTCTCACATTATATACAGAATGATGGCTTCTTGCTAGGTAAAATGTTCCACACGTAAAACAGACCCCATTCAGATAACTTGATGAGGACTGCTCAGGGAGGAGTCTTCAAAATAGACAGAAATATTCTAAAAATTGAATGTAGAATGAAGTCTGAAAAGGACAAGAAGGTCAGGAAACCTTAAAAATAGAGATGGGATTAGTGAGATTAAGTAGAAGGATACACAGGATCTCTGGTTGGGGAAACAGTATAATTAGCACACAAGCTGTCAGTAGAGTCACTGGGATAGGATTTATAATAAACAAGAGAGAAGGGAAAAAGGTGAGTTATTATAAACTTACTGGTCAAATAAATGGTTTATTAGAAAGGAATAAATGGTTTTCATTGTTTCAACATTAGATCACAGGAATTTGGTTTCTGTAGTTGAACTGCAGCCTGTACCAAAATGGCATTTGGGTCTTGTTGTTAAAACATAATTATCTAGAAATTTGGTTTCATCAAACATGTAAGTTGTTATTATTTTCAAGCAGAATCATTAACGGCGCCTATGGACAGGTTGGAATGTGGCCTGGACCAAAATGGACATAGACGCTTCATTTTGTAGCTTAATGGACTTTAAATTTTGTTTTTATAATAAAGTTGGTTTGGTTTTCATCGCTATTGGTCACTGATGCATTTTGTTGCACGCAATATTATTATCGCTGGAAGTCACATATGATAACAACTTGTGTCCTTCCATCGCTTAGTGTGTAATGTTACAGCAATTTTTATATTATTTTTCATGAAATTTGTGCATTATACACTATCTTGATGTGTGTAATAGAAACATTAATAAATAATATAGTCGAAGGAATGATAGCATCACGATTATACATTGCTGTAACCTTTCTCCCAGTCACTCGCCGCATTACGTTATGGCTCTTTTTGTATGAAGTTTGTGAGGATGCATATATTTCACAGCTCTAGGAACAACATTAATAATATAATGAACGTGTGCAACAGTTTTCAGACCAAAACGACAATTCCTTGATGAGTGCCAGTGATTGTGCTATCGATCACACCTCTTCCCAAAAGCACAATAGAAGAAACATAAATAATTTGTCGTTACATTTGTGGTGTAATAAGAGGATACTAACTGATAAGAAATCACCGATTGCAACAAACATGTTCAAAAAATAATAATTTTCTTTTTATACTTTTCTTAAATTTTGACAGCAGTCTCTACATCAGTGCCAGTCTGTTGTGTAGACACCAGACTTGCAGCGCACTGCCAGAACATCACATCTAAGTAATTGTAAGTAAAAGAGGAGGGCTAGATATTCCAGGAAATAATCATCAGACTACTAGACACCGGTTGACCTCTAAAGCATGTGTCATTAGAACATACCGTTAGTCAAATACATAACTTCACAACTCATTCTAAGCAAATGGGATTGCAGTGAACATTTTGAGTGTCGATACAACAAAAACGTGAATGTGTTGCTAAACAGCCGAGGAAACAGCGGTAACACGTTAATACTGTCAGAACCTACAAAAATTGTCCTATCGGTCTGAAATTTGGTACACACATTCCTTGGGCGATAATATTTGATTAAAAGTGAATAACGTAAGTTTGGAATGTGTGGAAATAAGGTAAAATCACTTCAAATGTGACTAGATGCACGTTATTACGCAGGAAATACACGTTATTACATGTTGATATTTATTCTGTGTGTTTCTTAGTCTTAATTCTTGGTCCAGGCTGCATTTCAACCTAACCACAACTGCTATTAGCAAAAAATTAAACCAACTTAAATGCTCTGTATAAAACATTCGTTACATAGAACCAATGTTTTACCCTAGAAGGTTGGCTGCCATGCAATATATCTTAGCACTGGGAAAAAAAAAAAAAAAAATATGCCAGCCCGCATAGGAGAAATTGTAAATGTTACCGATTTTCTACTTATTATGTATCTCCAATTTGCATCTGGAAAGCAGTTATTATTCAATAATGAAGATTAAAAATTGCGTGTAATAAATGTCAACAGCTATTAACGTGTGTTTCTTGCGTAATAACATGTATGCACCTACCCACATTTCGAGTGAGTTTACTTAATTTGTATATGCTTGCAAGCTTCTATATACACTTTTATTCAAACATTATCGCCTAAGGAACATACGTGCCAAATATCAAAGCGATGTGACAATCATTGTAGATTCCGACGTATTGACGTGGGGCCGAAACAGCTTTGTTTTCTCAATAGTAGGTACTGAAAAATTCTTTCCATTTAAAGTGAAAACTGACGTTCTGTATAGGTTTAAAAACATCCATATTGAACACTGTAAACTGATTGGAATATACACGACTTCTGCAAAGCAATTTGTTTGTACGTTGCAGCTAAGATAGTTAAATACACGGCGAATATCAGAGGATTCCACTTATACAGATTAATTAGTAACATGAGCTCGCTCAACACAGAACATCAACCACACAGCCAACAGACTAGTAAGCACGAGGCGAATAAAAACAACCGCCATGTTGTGAAGCAGCAATACATCAACTGTACGACTCCATACACACTCAAAAGAAGTAAACCCACCTCTTCTTTAATGCGGACGGCATTAACTGTCTCCATACCGCCTCCTCTTGTTGTCTGGACAGAGTAATAAGCAGTATTACCTACTACTAAAGTCACAGCAAACACAACGTAAAACACACAAAGCTGATACCTAATGGTTTTAATACAAAGATACTGCGTGTTCAAACGAAGCATTCCATTCACAGTTACGAGTGTTTTAATAACTGGGGACAAAAATATTCCGATCTTGATAAATGTGACAGGATTACTTTCTCAAATGTATGTAACTAAAAAAGCAAAATAAAGGGAAGTTTCGTATCATTTTCCTCAATTTCATATCATACATTATTAATATATAATGAGCTGATGGTTAATGAAACAATTAATTCAACTGAATTAGGACGCTGGGCATGTATAGTTAGCAATTATACATTTCTCAGTAGGCCTTTTTTCCGTTGTAAAATAATTGTAGAAGGGATAAATTAGAAAAAAATTAACCAGATAAAGAAAGCAACACATAATATATACACCTCAGCATAACAGACATTCACCTCAGCATCAAATGATACACCACACTACAAACTAAATAAAAACCTATATCAACAAAGACACAAACAAAAATTAAAAAAATGTTTTTTTAAAAAAAATTCGATAATTCGAAAAAAATGAGGACGGACGACTCGGTATAGAAAAAAAACATCACACAATTCACCATATTACACAACTCAACCCTGAAAAAACAGACAAATGATGACGGAAAACTCAACACAGTGATCAGGCATACAGAAAACTATAAACAAGGTACAACAAACATGAAAGAGAACTAAAATCAAATAATCATCTAACATTAATTTCTTACTTCAGACTGATTGAGTTCTAGTATTTGTCATGGTGGCGAATATTCCAACACACGTAGTTTTCCATCTCACCGTTATTTACCTGTCTTAGATTCGGTGGTTTTCAGCAGCCGTCAAGGCGAATGCGGGCACGATTGCCAAATTTCAACTTCAGCGACCACACATTTCACAAACAAAAAATACACTTCTCACTCGCTGAATATAGTTACACGTTTCAGAGGCAAATAACAACACTTCACATCCCCTATTATTATTTACTAGCCCCAAAACCCGTCACGGGATTAACAGAGTCTTATTGTAATTTATTTTTCTGCAGTTGCTTAACTAAATAGAATTGTCATAAAATAAAGTTCATTGCTATTTATCATCCCTTGTGCGGTAAAAAAAAGCTTCAGTTGTCAACTTGGTCCAGGACGCATTTCAGCCTAACCCCAACTCCGCTAATATTGCCGCTAGAAAAGCAAAGCTTCAGTCAAACGGGAATTATTACATTCCCTGCATCCAGAGGCGGCCCTAGCAATTTTTTTAGGTGGTGCGAGATCTCATTGTGGCGCCCCAAATGTGCAATCGCTTATTCGTGATTAGGGTGTCCCTATAGACAGATTGAAGATAGCAATTTTTATTATAAACTAATATTATAAATGCAAAAGTTTGTTTGCTTGAAAGTTTTTACTGTTTCACGTCTAAACGGCTGAACGGCTTAAAATAAAATTTGGAATAATGTATTGGTTATCTACTTTTATCCCGATCGATCAAAGTTCCTGTGGGATTCAGATACGAATACGTGTACGAATGCATTATGAATTCCACTCGAGCAAAGCCGTGGGCAGAAGATAGACTTTATTTATTAATAATAACTCGAACCTCAGAAAAATTAGTATAGGACAGCAGCGGTATGAATAAGAAACAAGAGAAGTAACAAGGAATGCTGTATGTCTGAAAAGGTTTATTTAAGCCACTGTGGCGAACTAAATGCTCACATCACGTAAAGGTCAGATTCACTTAGTTTTTAATAATTGGATTCTACACTTAACGTACCGTAAGTAGCGCTGTCATCCATACGGCTAAGCACTCCCCTACTCTCCACGCTCTATCTCAAGATGGGTTTAAAGCTATGAAATATTGTCTCTGACGAAATTTGTAGAGAATTTTATGCTCTACAACTTTTAAACTAACTCAAAATAACATTTAGAGTAAAGGAAGCGAGATATTTATAAAAGCCGTTTTTTTGTGACATTTGACCTTGATTATCTTGACTGGCGTACACGAGATTCTATGAGACTTTTGAGCCAACTTATAAAATATGAAAACAAAAGTTTGAGCAAGAGCAAATTTTCAGCTTGTTATCTTTCATTCCGAGGTTTGCCCCTTTTTTCACCTTATTTGACTGGATTACAACCAAGAAATATATGTGATGCTTTAAGAGAGTAAGCAGAAAATACAACAGATTGTCATTGGGTTAGTGAATGCCAGTCTATAAAAAAGGAAATAACTAGGCCTACCTACGAATTTGTAGTTGCTCTCGTCGTATGGTATGACATTCTTACAAAGATAAATGTAATACGAAAAATGTTGCAAAACGAAAAATGCAGCTACATGCGGCTAAACAACACATGATGCATTTACACATTGGCTTGAAAATTATCTGGATATGGTTTCGAGTCATTATCCTTGATAACGGAGAGAAACAGCTGACTAAACCGATATTGACAAAGTTCATTATCGTGAGAAGGAAACGTAAGAGAACGAACTTTCATTATGTAGGAGAAAAAATGAAGCTCTTGAATTGCATGCAGAGGAGATTTTCAAAATAAACTATTAGTATGTTATTGTTGACAATGTGCGCGCAAGTTGCCAACATAGATTTGAGGAACTTAAACATGATGAAAACACATTTGGTTTCATGCACAACATAAAAAGATTAAAGGAAACTAGTGATTGTAAAACTTCTGAAGCATTGCAATGACTTGCAAATATCTCTATCAACAGGAGAAACATCTGATATGTATGAACAACTCAATACGTTTATCCGTGTATAAGAAGTGATCCACGGCGTTATCTCGGTAATGAGATAACTGATATAAGAGAAAAAAACATTAACTGAAGTGTACCCCACTATCGAATTAGTCCTGAGAATTTTTGCCAACATACCTGAGACAGTTATTCGATGAGTCAAGTTCGACTTTCAGCCCTTTCTATTCTTTGAATTGAAAATGAAGTAGCTCATTCGTTAGATTTTTGTGCTTTAGTTAAATATTTTAGTCTTAGAAAATGCCGCAAACATCATTTTTAAATATTTGTGTATATCTTTTAATGTACCTTAGTTTATCATCAATAATTTGTCGTCTTTATGTTTGATAACTTTTAATAACTCTTCTAATACAATATTTTAAAACACAAAATGTATTTATTTATGACTTTTGCATTTCTCGTCGATCATCAGAAATACGTTCTTTTGATTCTCATACTTTGCACAAAGGACAAGGGCCTCGCAAAGATCTGCCGCCCAGAACCTTGTAATGGCTAACGTCGCCGCTGGTGATAACGAACTGCGGCGACGTTAAGAACTCTCTTGTCCAAAATAGTTTCGCAATTTTTTTGGCGACAGTCCGTCTAAGTGCTTGAATACCACTTCCCATAGCTTTGTTGATTGGAAGAATAGAAGAAAATTATTTTTTAAAGAAATCTGGACTAGTGAACTGATTTAACTGATGTTTTGGCAGCACTTGCTATTACCAAATTTAATGACAGCTACAGGGATTAAAAAATGCTCGAAGATATAGGTTCAGAATTCTGCTTTGATCTCCTTTGTTTCTTCCTATTATATTCGATCCATTGACATATCTTTGGCCTCACAATCGTTGATATCCAAATAGAACTGTAAAAAGTATCATCGATAAACAGGCCAGTGAGTCCGGTTTCCAGGTCCCTGCCGGCTTGTTACCAACGAAACATCCACACACTTGGACTTTGTCTTCATTAGTGTCAACGAAAGCAATGACATCAGGAGTTCAATTCAGTGTGACAGAAAAGTATTTTATTACACATTTCATTCGTTTTTAATATATATCCGACATTTGTCTCCCTATTAGCAACACGCCGAAGATGCTCCGTCATTACAGGGTCATATTTTACTAGCAGTTGCAATATACCCAGGAAGTTACCATTATTAGAAGTATTTAGTGTTTTAGATCCAAAGCTTCCTCCTGAACAAGAATTTACTGCATGTTAAAAAGAATACTTTGGACATCATCCTTTCCTTGATGTTTCGTCTTCAATCTGTATTTACAAATGCTTGTCTGTGACACTGAAATTGTTTAATTTAATCGACACTTCTATCCAATTGATTATGGTGTGTTGGTGATTTGAGGAAGTTTCGTGAGTTTTGAGACTCTCTGATAAGTAGCTCCAGTCATCAAATCCTTCTTTTCCCTACTAAGAATGAGACCTTCTGTTGAATAAACTTCAGTAAAAACATTATACTTTATCTGCATATTGAGAGTAAGCAAGCTATCTTTTTTTATATTTCTCCATATGGCATTACTCTTTGAAAACTGCATATTTGAAAAATGACATACATAATATTTTTTTTATTTTTTTGCTGCTAGAATAATTATTTCATCTCTGGCTGCAGAGTCAATGAGCGACCATTTTAAAATATCATCATAATATATACTTTGAAAATGCGACGGTGCATGGTATGTCTGGTATACCTCATTCTGTAATATTTTGAACTGCAGACAACATTCCAGCCATAGCTAAATCTTCTCGTACATGCTGCTTTTTATCATCGTAAGCCTCGTCTGAAGAACTTCTATTAAACGAATATAATCGTAGGCTTCCGCGGCCAGAGTCAGTTGATTCTTGGCTGTCCGCGTGGTGCCGCGTCGTCATGTTCCTTGTAGTCGACGTTTCGACCCTCATTCTGGGTTCTTCTTCCAGGGCAGAACTATTAAACAAGTTTTCTTCCACCGCGTTTTGAACTAGTTCTGGTGACGACGATTCAGATGACTTCTCAAATGCAAACAATTTTGCAAGCAATTTTTAAACAATCTCAGTTTAGCCTTGGTTTTGTGCGCCAGATAGTTTTTTTTTATTTTTTTTTGTATGTATCACATGTTTTGTCTGTAAAAGCATTATGCTTTATAAATATTTACGATACCAACGTTAATTGTAATCACCTAAAGTCTAGAAGTGGTATAAATAGATCACTAGATGAATTCTCGCTCCATGAATTCAAGACTGCAGCCCAAAAGACAGGAAACAGGTGCGGGAGCCGCGGACCCGGAGAGTGCCGAATTATGGGACGAATTGTGATTTTCTTGATTCGAATAAGTCGAGCTTACTCGAGTCGCAACTCCAGTTGACTCTATTCTATGACATACGACTGAGCACTAAGCTGAAGCTCTTGCGTTTATAAACTCTTCTGGATGATTAGTGCGTTAAAATAATATGCAAATTGGGTTATTATAGAATTTATTTTTTGAGTAGACGATCTGTCACTGCAGTTTCGGCGCCCCCTACACGACGGCGCCCGGTGCGGTCGCACCGCCCTAGGGCCGCCCCTGGCGATGACGTCAGTACAGACGTAAAGAATGCTTCTGGCTGTAGTATCTTGGCGAACGAGAGCAGTGAAATTTCAGGGGAGGAGCAAATTATATTGTTTCTGGTTTTCTAGGGCGTTGGTACGAGAACAATTTTTAGGTTTTGAAGATTTGACTGCCATAAACGCAAACTCTATTCCTTCTGGACTGACAATTTTGTAACTTCCATTCGTTTTGAGCTGGAAAATGTATTGGACGAGGGTACAATGGGTGTATTATTACTGCAGGAAAGAATGGAAATGTTTATAGAATAATACATACCGGATCACCGTGTTTTCACTGCACGAGTCACAAACCAAACGTAAGCTGTGAACGACTTACAGCAATTAGTAACGACAAAAAAATTAAAATTTCCACAATATTATAATAATTAAATTGTTTCGTGTGCCATATAAATCAGCGTTTCTCAACCTTTTTCAGTGAAATGTCAAAAATGATTCTGTAAACCACTAACTTGTATGGGCCTAAGATTTTACCTCTGTGTATTATTAATAAACTCTACTAATGGTAATTGACACTAACCGCGATCCCTTAAAATCTATATCTTCATTAAGGCCCTAATTTAAAGGTCTTGAAATATTATTTAAATCGAAATACTTGCTGCTTACCAGAGGATTGGAAAAGTGCGATAGTAGTGCCGGTACATAAATGAGGGGTGAGAAATAGAGTCGAAAATTATAGGCCTATTAGCTTGACTTCCGTGGTAAGTAAATTAATGGAAAGACTGATATGCAACCACATCAGAAATGTATGTGAGGAGGGTAAGTGGTTTTCAAGTAGGCAAAATGGTTTCAGGCAAGGATATTCATGTGAATCTCAGTTGGTGGGATATATGCAAGATATTTCAGAATGAAGTGGACAAGGGATGTCAGATTGATAGCACTAGATCTTTCAAAGGCTTTTTACAGAGTGGACCATAAAATGTTAAAAAATAAGGTAAAATCTATTGGAGTGGATCAGAAAGTGATTTGCTGGCTAGAAGAATTTTTAAAAGGTAGAAAACAGAAAGTTAGGGTAGGAAATGAGGTATCAAAAGAAATGGAAGTAAAAATGGGAGTGCCGCAGGGTAGCGTATTGGGACCATTGCTATTCATTAGTACTAATGAATAATTGTGTTGATTGTTTACTATCAGTGAAATTAGATTGTTTGCAGATGACATAATGCTGTATAAAAGAATCAAAACGGTTGAGTATTGTAAACAGTTGCAGAGTGATCTGGACAGGATATCTAGTTGGGTTGGTAAACATGGGATGAAGATAAATGCAAAGAAGAATTAGCTTATTAGATGCACAAATAAAAAACTAAGGGTTTATTATGAATATAAGGTGGAGAAAGAATTGCTTACTGAAGACTTGAAATGTAAATATCTTGGCATTACATTTGACAACAAGCTTAACTGGGCAGATAACATTGGACAGGTAGTAGGAAAAGGTTTCAAAATTCTGCACTATGTTGGAGAGGGTGATGAGGGGATGTACGAGAGAAGTAAAGGAATTGGGTTACAAAACTTTGGTCAGACCATTGCTCGAATATGGTAGTGTAGTATGGGACCCTACATTATGGGTATCAAATACAGGAGTTGGAGAAGGAGCAAAGAAGGGCTGCTAGATTTGTTTCTGGAAATTATCGCAGTACGCAATCAGTAACAGATATGCAGGGCCGGCGCTAGGAATTTCGGGCCCGGAGTAAAATTGACTTTTCTTTTTTTAGCTCTAAAAATTGTCCGGGCTACAATGGGCGAAATCTTGGCTTCGAGGCCAAGGGGCCCCCCCCATCAGCCGGCGGGCCACGGTACATTTGACCCACTTACCCCGCCTCCCCCCCCCCCTAACACCGGCCCCCAGATATGATAAAGGAGCTGGAATGGGATTCATTGCAAGACAGGAGGAGGGTGAGGAGGGTCATGGGAGTGTACAAGGCATATACTGGTGATGAGACATGGAAAGATATTGGTAGTAGGTATTAAAAGTAAGTGCATGGAAGGGAAAAGATGACCATGACCTACCAGCTGGCACTCGATTTCAGGCACAAAGGTGTAGGAAGATTCTCTTTTTTGGGTAAAGGTGTTAGGGATTGGAATAAATTACCAAGGGAAATGAATAATTGGCCAAAACGTTGAAAGAACTTAAAGTTAAAATTTTAAAGGATAAATGTAGGGTGGAAGCAGAGAAGGGGGAAGATGGGTGTTTAGGGAAATTGCTACCGGAGCATGCACTCCATTACAATTTAATTTAATTAATAATTTAGCTTAATCCTCAAAGCCCTTCCGCTCTATCCGATGCCAACTGGAAATGTATTTAGTTAATACACTATTATAAAAACAATGCAGTTATATCCTCGTACCCTGGAAGTACCAGATGTTTGCTGATCATTGAAGTTTGGAAGGCTTTTAGAAAGCTTACTTACAGCTTATACTTATCAGGGCCGGGTTAAGACAGCGCGGGGCCCGTAGCAAATGTGGAGAAGAGGCCCTTGATTTTTGCCGTCCGGGGGAAAATTGTAGAGCTACCTCCTGTTACGTGGTTAATCCGGTACTGATACTTATCATACAATTAAGCATTACGACCACTGTATGTGGACCATTTTTACTAACCATGGTATTTTTATTCCAGCAAGAATAAAGAAATTGAAATTCTGCCGCGAACAGCAAGCCTCTCCCATCCTCGCGGACCAAAGGCTGAAACACAAAGCTCTGCGACTCCCGTCGGTCCCAAAATACAAAAGCATCGCCACGTCCAGCGAACATTACGGGACTCCAAACACTGTCAAAACACGGAATTTCCCTACACACAAATTTTATACTAACACATAAAAAAATATTTCGTTTTTAAGAAATATTTACAGCACATTCGCCATTAATTTCTTGCTGCTGTGAAAATGATCTTTCTTATTGTTCCTGCGATAATTGGGGATGGAATGAAAAACAACAACCGCGATGCGCGTGTATCATTAAAAACAGAACATTAATTAGATCTTATTAATATTAATAAATAAATTACGCCAAAGCAATTGACTTTTTTGTATTTATTGCTCTCCCGTACGCGTTTCACTTCTTTTGCAGAAGCATCTACAGCGGGTTTTTTATTTTGTGGTCTATTGCATTTCTTTTAGCTCCATTCTCAGCATCAGTAAAGAAATGCAATAGACCACAAAATAAAAAACCTGCTGAAGATGCTTCTGCAAAAGAAGTGAAACGCGTACGGGAGAGCAATAAATACAAAAAAAGTCAATTGCTTTGGCGTAATTTATTTATTAATATTACCAGCAATTGAGGTAAATGATCCACAACATCCAGATAATAAATTAGATCATTAATGTCCATACTCTGCTACAGATTTTAATATTCCTTAATTGTACAAGAAGTTTTACTGGTAATCAATTCAAAATATCTATTATTCACTAATGAGTACTGAATATTTCAACCCTTCAAGCTGGATTGCCCAGAAGAATATTGCAATTATTGAAAATAAGCAAAATAATGCAATTTCGTCACAGTGAGGTCAACTATTTCAATAATTTAACGAGTTACATGTGTGGCTGCACTCAGTGGCTTTAGTAAATTGGTGGAGTCTAGCCCCAATTTAAATTAAAACTAAAGCCATAAATTTTACACTTTTATATTAAATATTTTGTTTATACAAAATATTTGCAGCAATTTTGCATTTAGTTCCTTACTATGAGATTTTTTTATTGTGTCTGAAAAATTTGGAGATGGAAGGAAAAGTATTGTATTGGGTAATGTAAATTGTACAGTAAACCAAGAGAGGAAAGTCCTCTTTTCGGCGGGCAGTATCTTTGCGTCTGGCCTGTTTGTCGTCAGCTGATTCGTGGCTTAAGGCGCGTGTTTGTTGTAGTCTTGCAATATCGCGTTGGAAACACGAGTGACGGAAGCAGTAATTGTGGAATCCATCAATCAGGAGGTATGTTCCTATCTTTATAGTGTTTGTGGAATTGAGCTGTTCCTGTGTTTCTTTTTACAATTCGGAGAAATAAAGTTCGTTATGCCCCCAATCATTACTCGGAAAAGTGTGTATTGGTTATGGTATTGGCATTTCCAATCGTAAATTAACTCATTTTACCTTTTCACATGTGTAACATAAGTTATAATTATGATGCTTTCATACGTATCACTTAAATATTCCACATACCTTCAATATTTACTCTTTCATCAGTAGAAACATATGCACAGAAACTATGAATGTAATTTTCAATAATTTTAAGTTTGTTGAAGTTGTTTTAACAGTAGTTGACCATTACAATGCATCGATGTAGAACTCTTTACATTGTGGTTTAGTAAACAAAGGCATTCTTCCTATTAAGAGGGAAAACATTAATTTTTTTTGTATTCATTCAGTATCCTGATTTGTATCTTGTTTTGTCTGTATTTATTAATGGTTTTCCGATAGCTGTATGTTGCTAAGATACTGATTTGTAGTTGTCTATACTTAGTTGAAGCTGCATGTGAAGTTTTTATAAATATATTAAATATGTATTTGTCAGGACAATGTTAGTGTCTGATAAATACTTGTATAAACTAAGAAAAAGATAAACGAAACTTCATTACATATGTCAGTGGTTTACATCAGGTAATATCTTTTAATTTCATTTTTTTAGTTCCTTAGGTTAAAAAAATAATTTGACAACACGTTAGAACTGTTGTTGTTCCTTAATATATTTTACAGCATGTTCTGATTTGATTTTACTGTTGGTATTTGCTTTACTGTTGAGCCTTGGAATGCTGGCTGTTTATTGTTTGTCATACATGGTTCAAACAACTTTGCAGTATTTTGGTGTCTGCTGTTTCTTCTGCTTTGTAATATTTTATGTGGCTGTCCCCAAATAGGTTGCCAGGCTTGGTAGTCCTTCCCTTTCTGCTTGGGCCTTATGGCCTAACAATACAAAGTATTTTAAAGACACTCTAAGCTGAGGGATGATGTTACATGTATCTGAGAAATTTGTAAGCTTTTTAAAGCTACAGTTTGTGTATCAGAATGCAAACTAACAAAACTAAATAGAAAACTGCCTTAAAACCATGAACAGCATGATTGCCTAATATTATTCCACTAAATAGTTTGTAATTGACATTTGTTTGCACTAACTTTCTCAACTTACATTATGAAGGCTCATAATTCATGATATCCTCATATTTGATATATAAAAATGATTTTTTTTTGTCTCTTATGCATTTCTATACCATTCATCTGGTTATCATGAACCTTTTTTTGAGTTATTCTGTGTGCGCCTACAAAGGTTTCTGACCAAAACGAATGAAAAAACCACCCTCTCTCCTACTCACCCCTCAATTTTTTTCAAATAGTCAAACAAACCTACAGTTTTTGTCTGATATCGATGGAACTTTGTACACGTGTACTTTAAAACAAACAGAAAAATACTGTCCACATTTGTCTGCAAAAACCCACCCTTTTCCACCTTTACACTCACTCCCAAAATTTATGACAATATTCTTCGGGTAATATCTAGATCGCGATACCGCTGCAAGCACTTACCGCCTCGCGATGTAAACACTTCCGGATGGAGAGACTATGACTTCACTACGGTGCTGAATGTGATGAATACGTTCCGCTCGCAGCTTTAAATGTCACTAATGGGGCCTTCCACGGAAAGTAGTCCATCACTAATACGTCTCATATCGAGAAATAGTTAATTTTGCACCAGTAATACAGGAATAAATTCGTTTGCGATGAGGTTCTGATGCAGCCTGGACCACACTGAAACATAACTATTGAATACCATATTGCGGATACCTAACTTATCTATGTCTGTTACTTTCGTTTACGTAGTCACACACGATATTGCTGAAACGCAATTTCCAAATCGCATCTATCTCTGTTAGTATGGTCCAGGCTGCGTAACAACCTAAACGCAAATGGTTATTGATGAAATCTTTTTTTAATAAATATTTTATATCGTATGAATGATTATAATAGCAATTTCAGCCACACGATGAAATATAGAAGAATGGAATCAAATACAAATCAATGGAATTGTGACTAATAATTACAGCAACGTTACTAATGACATTACTGGATGTTACTAATGAATCATATCAGTACAGAATGTTGTTGATATTTTAATAATATTATTAACGGTGGAAGTAATAATTTTCTTTAACATTTTCAATCTGTAATTTTTTATTATTATTATTACTGTTGGTTGCGTTTGGTTCTATGGCCTCACATGTATTCACAAATCGACCGAAGGCTAAACACGTCACATGTAGTGACGACATACTCTCTCCATCCGGAAGTGTTTACAACGCGAGGTGGTAAGTGGTTGCAGTGGTATTGCAAACTAGATATTACCCTATTCTTCATACAAACACATAGTTTTTATCCTGTTTTGATGAAAAACTGCATATGTATACTTTAAGACAAATAGAAATATACTGTCTGCATTTGGTTTACAAGTCCTAACCCTCTCCTCCTTTACCCACCCATAATTTATGCCAACGTTGTTCATACAAACCCATAGCTTTTATCTGATGATTGATAGTACTGAACACACGTGTGCTTTAATATAGATTGGTCTGGTAGCTCAGTGGTTAACGGACTTACTTTAGAAAGTTCCGACGTTTAGATCATGGTGGAAGCCTAATCTTTCAAGTGTGGTATCTGATTATAGATCCGTGGTTTGGATTCCACGTAGTATTGTAGGTCCCAGAGGTATAGATTTTTTTCGCCCTACCTGTGACACAATAGCTTAGTACACCTTCGGGATATATCAGCCAACCTTCGACTTGTGGAATAAATTAGAATGTTTATAAAAAAAATTGTCTACATTTAGTTTGCAAAAAGAAACCATTGTTTTCCTTACCCCACCTCCTCACCTTACTTTTTGCCAACGTTGTTCATACAAACCCACAGTTTTTAATCCAACTTGGATAGTACAGTACTTACCACATGTATGCTTCAAAGAAAAATGGTCTGTAGCTGAATAGTTAATGTAATTACTTACAGAAGTTTCTGTCTTAGGTTGCGCTTTCAGATCCAGGGAGAAGCAGGAGTTTTTAGTTGTATTTGATAACCTGAGCGATGTCCGGACGTTCCATTACTTCATATTCCACATTAAACTGTAGGTCCCAGAGAAAAGGAACTGGCCATCCTGCCTCTGACACAGTGGGTTGGTGCACCTCCTTCGAGAGGATTCAGCCAACCTTCAGGCTGTGGACTAAATTTTATTTTAATTTAAAGTAATGGTAAAAATACTGTCTATGTTTGGTTTACAAAATGTTAATCCCTCTCCTCCTTTAAGCAAGCCCTCATATTTTGCCAACATTGTTCGTACTAACCTATAGTTTTTATCTGGGTTTGATAGTACTTAGCTCGCCATTATTTTTAAAAAAAAAAAAAACATAACTGTCTGGTAGCTTATTGGTTAAGGCTCTTACACTCAAAGGTTTCTTTGTTCGGTCATTAGGTTCGAATTCTGATGGAAAGCAGGAATTTTTAAGACTTGGATATAACCAATGGTTTAGTATGCTCCCTTAGGTTGTGGACTAAGTTAGGTTTTTTCACTTTAAAAGAAAGAAAAGATACTGTCTACTTTTGGTTTGCAAAATTAAACCCTTCTGCTTTATCCCCCCTTATTTTTGCAAATATTCTTTATACAAACCAACTCTTTGTACCCAATTATGATAGGACTTTGCATATGTTTACTTTAAAACAATGAGAAAAATATTTCCTACATTTAGTTCACAAATACCCACCACTCTCCCTAAGAAAAATTTGCACTTCGAAATATTCAATCTTTTTGCAAATATCTCGAAACTTGTAGGGAAAGTAACCAGAGTGCATAGGGATATGCATGATATTCTGAGAGCCAATAAAATTTCCTATTAAATGGCATTGGACTGATTTCAACTGGACACTTACTGACCAAGAAATTGAAACTTGAAATTTAAAAATCTACAGTATTTAACCTGATCCTAAAGGACCTTCATATACAGATGTTTTAAAATAAATGAAAAATGATGTTTACATTTAGTTTACAAAACTGCACTCACTCTTCCCCTTCTACCCACATAATACTAATTTACACAAACAAGTTTTCAGTTTTTTTTTTTTTTTTTTTTTTTTTTTTTTGTATTGGTATAGAAATCTGCCAGTGTGGATACTGATAGAGGATTTTTTATTTTTTTTATTTTTACAATCCAATCAAAAGGCATAAAACATTAGAACTTTCATAGCCAGTAGGCGAGAAACATGGTAGACAGTATTTTTCTCTTTGGTTTAAAGTAAAGGAAAAAAAAAGTAAATTAGTCCACAACTTGAAGGTTGGTTAGATCCATTGAAGATGGCATATTAAGGAACTAATCATATACAACTCTTAGAAATTCCTGCTACCGCCAGAATTTGAACCTGGGAGGAGACCAAAAATTGTTTAAAATGAAGAGTTAAACCTCTGAGTATCACACCTCTATCAAAACTGAATAAAAACTACGGGTTGCTTTTTACAGAAAAGAAAAACCAAAAAAATATTGTATATCCCGAAGCACTAAAATCATTGTGTATAATTTATTTTGAACGTGTAAATGTGCGTGTTTTATAGATACGTACCCATATAACAAAGAAAAAGGGGCATTGCAATTGTATGCTGGGCAAAGCTAGTTTAAGAAAATTATCAATGGATACGGTAGACAGTAATAGCACTACACATAAATGTCTGATATACCACAGGAGATTGCTAATTTTACATTAACATTAGGGATATTACTGCTCACAGCACAGAAATAAAATGATCGGTGTTAAAGTCCAAGACTAGTGAGCTAACATGAGCCTAAATTTTTTAAGGGTTTGGAGCTGCAGCATAAATGAATTTATGCTGAGGGCAGTGATGATATTGATGTTTTTAAAGTGTGATATACATTGACATTACGTGTTTTCTTTGCCTAGGTCTCCAATGGAAGAGACAGCAGAACTTCTGTTGAGCACTTTGTCGAAGGAGGAAGTGCTTTCCAGGCCACTTTTGCGGTTTCCTCAGTTCCTTGAGACTCTCCTGGAGGCTGGTGCCATCAGCTGCAGTGAGCTGGAGGTTATGAAGTGCCAGCTGGACTCTCCAGAGGCAGCTCCACTCTCATTAGTGCGCTGTGTCGGGCGGGACACCTGCACTTGCTGCGGATGGCGCTGCAGCACCGCCCGGGTCTGGCCACGCTGGCTCTTGACAGTGCGTCGTCGACGCCGCTGCACGTGGCCTCGAGGCACGGCCAGCCGGCCGCCGTGCGGATGCTGCTGGACGCGGGGGCGGACCTGGAGGCGGCGAGAGAGAGTGACGGGTGGACTGCGCTGCACGAGGCAGCGGCGTGTGGAGGCATCGGCGGGGCCGACGTGGCAAGAGAGCTCTTGAGGTCCGGGGCTCAGGTGGACCGCAAGGACAAGGCCGGCAGGACGCCGCTACAGCTGGCGGCGGGCGACACGTCAGTCACACAGCTATCGTATCGACAGATGCAGACACCACTACAGGAGGAGAAAACTCATCTGCGAGACCACTGTTAGAGACAGTGAGAAACAGTGATGTGTGTAGCGTGCAGCCTGAGACAGCAGCATGTTGTGGCAGTGGGGCGGCTGATGTGGGCCACACGGGTGTTGCACAGCTCCTGGACTCGGCCGTGGCAGACACCACTGTGGGAGAAAGGGACTCGTCTGTGAGACAGTGGCTGCAGGCGGTTAGAGACAGTGAGTCAAGTACTGCATGACACAAGGCAGTGGCACGTGGAGGCAGTGGTGGGGCCGACGTGGCCAGAGAGCTGTCCAGAGGTCAGGAGGACAGCAGTACACCACCACAGCTAACAGACTCAGCAGTGGCAGACACTGCTAATTACAATGCTGAAGGATCAACTTTAGGGTACAGTATATGATTACATTAATAATTAGATTATTTATTTCATTTTTACTCTATATTTTATTATTTAAGAAGAAATGTATAGCATTCATATTATGCGTGTAATTAAAACCGAGCGGGGATGTGTAACGGTTAGCGTTCTCACCTCGCATTCGGGAGGACGGCGGTTCGAATCCCCGTCCGGGCATCCAGATTTGGGTTTTCCATGGTTTCCCCAAATCACTCCAGACAAATGCCGGGATGCTTCCTTCAAAAGGCCATGGCCGAATTCCTTCCCATTCCTTGCCCCCATCCTTTCCCATCTCTAAAGACCTCGATGTTAAAAACAGACATAAAGCAGTTACAAAAAAAAAATAAAAAAAAATAAAGGTATAATAGGCTAGACTTTGCCAGTCACTTTGTCTTCTGATACGTTTCATAATTTTTAATATTTATTTGACTTGGGTCCTAGTTACCTACACCTAGGGCTTATACAAATTGTGTTACACCTTGTTTTTATAGGGTGTTTTGTATCTAATGTGGATCTAAATCTACTTTCACTACACTGTCTTGCCACTGGTTGCAATAGATGAATACTGTGTTGTTATCAGAAATTTTTTTAAATTTCATTTCACTAGTAACAAAAATTCATCAATTAAATCATTTTTACTCAACAATTCTGCAGTTCTTTGAGGCATTTCTACATTCCAGAATACTACACCACAAGCGGAGTTTTGTGTTTTTATGTTTTACGGTCTTAGTGATGGTAATATTTCTGTATCTGTAGTACTCCCTGAAAGTTTAGCAAAGTCTTCGTAAGCTGTCTCTCAACTGTACAAACATGGAAGCCATGATAGACTATCCAGTTCCCCATGAGACATCCATAGTAATGTATTTGTTTGTTTCCATACACTGATTTATTGACTCCTTTGTTGAAATGTCCTCTTAAGATTTAAATTAATTGAGGTACATTTGTGTTTGTTCCCTGTATTTTGAATGTTTTTTCATGTGCTTATCTGTTGTATCTTTTCAATAATATTTATTAAGCAAACTGACTGCTAAGAATTGTACACCTGAGTATCCTTTTCACTGTTCTTCTTTAAAATTGCCTCCTTGATACAGTTTTTGTTCTTGGCATTCACTCAAGAACTGTTTAACTGGGGACAACAAAATTCGATAAACACATCAACCAGGAGTCGTAAGCATTTTAGTTGAAAAGATCTATTATCACATGATATACCTGTGATACATTTTTGGCATATATAGCTGCTGATGGTTGCCATCCTTTCTTTGCTTATTAGTTTGGGCATCATTACAGATGTTCATAATTGTACTTGAGACATATATGGTATCTTTTACTGTAGGGGTATAAGAGCATACAGTTATTAGTTTGTTATTTAATTTCATTTACTGATCTCTACACCTGTAACCACTTTTAATATTAAGAGTCATGGTTGTACTAAAATGTTAGAATAGAGACTTCCTTATCTTTGATTGCTGAGACTTTCATCAAGTTAAACTTGGGAATTCGTAATATATTTTGTGCTTTAAAATATATATATATATATATGGTTAAGTATTTTAGAATTCAAACATTTCAAAGACATAATTATTTAGTAAGATACAATACATAACAAATTTATCTTAATTTAACATGTACATATCAAAAGAAAGGGAAAATGACTCATCACTCACCAAAGTTGGTCAAGACGAGTTAAAAACAGATATGACTAACACGAACATATACAATACTTCAATTTTCACTTTATTCGTGTAATAGAAATCGAGTCATGTGGTTCGGGAGGTGTGCACATGCTGAAGGTTATCACATAACGTGTGAATTACGTGCACGTATAAGGCTGTTTTACGCCAAAATATTGCGCATCTCTTGTGGTTTTTTTGTGTGTGTTCATCGTCCCAGCCGCCTTCATGTGTGGTAAGTGTTGGGTTTTATTTCCCTATCCTTTCATAAGGTAAAATTTCCCTATCCTTTCATAAGGTAAAATTTTCAGAGTGATTGAGGTCGGTTAGGTGTCTGGTATCCAGGATATTTTGGTTTGCAAGTTCCCATCTTTAAAGTTCCGAGCCAGTGGTGGTTTCAGGGAAAACTCTGATAGCTCTCACGGCGAAACAGTCATTGAGATTGTTAGAGTTGTGTTAATTGCCATGTTGTGGTACTGGGAGGTATAAGTTGCTGGTGTGGACTGTTTGTCTGTGGCCATTCATTCTGACTGAGAGTTGCTGTGTGGTGAGGCCTATGTAGGAACTAGTGCAGTGGTGGCATGTTAGTTGGTATGTGATATGTGTTGTGGAGCATGTGACATGTCCAATGAAGGGGAAGGTCCCCCTGTGGTAGGGTTGGAATATCTTGCAGTGGGAGGATGCATTTTGCAAGTTTAGCAGTGAGGTCTATTGTACAGAAAACATCCAGTATAGTACTTTTGGAGAGTCTGATGGAGGGTATTTGTGAACCAAACTGTTTTTGAGGTTATGTGGTTTGCTGAAACATGTATGGGGGATAGTTGGTAAAATGTTTGGTAAAAGAGTACATATTTGTGGAAAAAAAGGAAGGAAGTCATGCCCCTGTTATAAGATTCGATTGATAGATTTGAGGCCAGGCAAGAACTGGGTCATAAGGTCGCGGCTGTGGTTGGATGTTGGAGGTGCCAGGTGCGAGTGGTTACAGGGAGGGTGGGTGATTGCATGGTGAGATTTGTTTATGTACAAGATCTGCTGGAGTAAGAGCGGGAAATAAGGGCTTGGGATAGGTTCTGGGAGTACTGGGAGAGGGATTCAGCATCAGAACAGATACGTCTGCCACAGACAGCAAGGATATAGGGGAGGGATAGTTTTGTATGGAATTTCGTGGCAGCTGTAAAATATCCTGGATACCACACACCCACCTGGCATCAACAACCAATACAATTCCATTTGATCCATCACTCATTATTATTAGTAATATCATTTAACTAGTTTATTTATTTATTTATATACTGTTCATTTTAATATTCCTGACCCAGTTGTTATATTATTACTTTTATGACCACATGTGATATATATATATTTAGTGAAGGATATAATTTTTGTTCTCTCTGCAGGGCAACAATTAGATTTCATCAAAGCCTAGAACAGTGTCATGACCAAGAGGATACTGGTGAGGTAGAAAACACTTCTGCTATGAGGCCACTGCAGTTTACGTGTGCTAATTGTCTGCAAGTTTACAATACAAGGGATTTGCTAATAAGACATGTGTTCTGCCATGACTCACTTGTAAACACTCCACTGTATGTTTGTGAACAGTGTGGTTTCATTTTCTCAGATCTGTCAACATTGTGTGCCCATACACCTTATCATAGCAGTGAAATTACTTTGAAGCAAGAAACAGAATTGGAAGTTGTGTGTGCTATTTGTGCTCAGGTGTTTTTATCTTGGAGTTCTCTGACAAGACATGTATTTGAACATGTCACAGCTGTTTCCTGCCCATCGTATGTCTGTATGCATTGCCGACAAATATTTAAAAATTTGACGGGCTTCATCTGCATCAGGACTCCACACATACTCCTTCCTCATTTTTACAAACGAAGGTAAGATGAGTGCTATCCTATTTTAGTTTCTAAATAATGCTTGTACTTTACAGTTATAGGTTTTAGTTTACATCTTCTTTGCTTGATATCAATGTATATTAGAACAAAACTATGTTTCATTATTGAGGAAATGGCTGGAGGCTATGATACATATAAATACACTCAACCTGCAAAACCTCCCATGTAATATACCAGTTAACATGAAACCACTGCCTGGTTTCATATATATGTTTGACCCCAAATCCACTTTCCATAAGAATAATTGGCCACTGACAGACGGCGTTCACACGGAACCACAAGCATCCAGTTGCTGCTCATGCCATCACCCATGACTCGAATAATTTCAACTCCTGTTTTCACAGGTGCATGCTGTTAGAGTTGTCCCAAACATTAGCAGCATCTTCTTTCCCCATATTTTAGACCTGACTTCTTCAAAATTTCTATCCTGTAAGTTTTTTTTCTAAATCAACAATTACCATAAAAGTATCTTATTTTTCAGGATTTGTACTTCAAGTATTAATCTTAAGGCCAGAATCACTTCTCTTGTTCCACAGTTTTTTCCTATACTCCTATCTTCACCTACTATCTCTTCTACTACCATTTTTTTATATCTTATTCTGATAAGTAATTTTAAAGCCTGGAATGCCATACTTATAGTGCAGCAGTTCTCACATTTAGCAGCTTGTGCTACCTTCAGAAGTGTAAACATAGTACTTATATTAAAATCAATTTGAATCTCTTCTGTTTCATAATTTTTTGATATAAGTTTCAGTAATCTTTATCTTCCTTCTTCTCCTAGGAGTTTCAGAAGATCTGCAGGAATCTTATAAATCCCAACTGCCTTATTTGTTTTCAGATCATTGAAAGCTTGATCAAATTGTGTCATGTAAAACAGGATATCCTAAATCATCAAAATTGACATCACCTTTTTTTTTTCCAGTGCACTGTTTTCAAATCAACACCATCATATTGTTTCTCTCTATATATCTTCCTTTGGTTTATTGTACCTTCTGTGCTTAAAATGTTTCCCATCTGCAGATTTAATGTGTATACCTCTTCTCTTTATTTCTCCAAACTTCTGTTTATCTTCCTATATGCTGCATCTATTTTACCTATGACCATTTCATTTTCTGCTTTTTCACTTTTTTTTCTTGCAGGCTTTTTTCTTTTGCTTTTTTGCATTTACTGTTTATTTGAATTCTAAATTGTCTGTATTGCTTTCTCCCTGCTTCATTCTGGGTAATTTTGTTCCTTGTTCTCTGATCCATCATCTCCAAAGTTTCTTCTGTGGTCCAAGGTTTCCAGGTGGCTTGTTCCCTAAAGCCTAATGTTTCTTTACCACTTTTGATTATTTCTCTCCTCAACCCATTCCATTCATCATCACTTGAACTCCATTAGAGTTATCTTTTAGCCCCACATCTACCATCTTCAAATCAGGATCATATTTTTCCTGGATATACTGTACGGTTTAACCATTATATAATCTATACGATATTACCTGTATCGCCGGGCCTGTTTCGACATATAGAACTTTCATGCATGGTTCTTAAATAGTGTGTTCCCCATGACGAGTTTATATTTTTTACAAAATTCTATAAACCTGCTTCCTCACTCATATCTTTCCCCTAGACCAAAATTTCCTACTACATTAACCAATTTTCCTTCTCTAGCTGCCACATTCCCAGTCACCAATGATTAGTAGATTTTCCTCCCGTTTCATATTTTGGATTAATTCTTCAATTTAAGTGTATATTTTCCCTGTTTCTTCATCTTCCTGTGACATTGCATATACACTTGTACTAACGTGCTTGGAGCAGGCATAGTTTCTACCATCATCATAATAATTCTGTCACTAATCTCACCCATTTTCCTATTCTCTTATTCATTACAAATTCTATACCAGTAACTGCACCTACAGCTTTTGTATTGATTATTCTGTGTTCCCAGACCAGAAATCCTGTGCATCCTTCCAGTTATTCTCACTAGTCCCAATGATATCTAATTAAAGTCGTTCCATCTCCCTTTTTAAGTTTTCTAACCTACCTGCCCTAATCAGATTTCTATCATTCCTCACTCTGACTCATAGAATGTTTCTATCCACTCTAATGACTACTCCGTGAACAGTCTGCACCTGGATATCAGATTGGGGGATTATTTTACCTATGGAATATTTTACACAGGAATTAAGAGGATTACAAATCTTTGGGATACCCTTAGCGCTTCCCGTAGCGGCTTCCTGTTGCCTTCTGCATTCCCACGCCATTGATTATTTCTCATTTATCTGCCTTTATGGGCTGTTCCAAAGTCCAAGAGCAAGAGGGTTTCCTGAGGCACTCCCCGCTCTTCTTCCCTTCATGAGGGAGCCGTTGGCAAGCAGTGGGTGACTCCTTATACCAGAGTATTTCAGTCACCAGAGCCTCATCCATGCAAACAGGGTGCTCCACGTGAAGGAGAGATTGACGTTTGGTAGGAAGAGGCTGATTACCCTTACATCCCTATTACAATTTTACAGTTTACAATATTACTGATCCTGTTGGCATTTGGTATTCATTTTTGTTTGTTTATGATTTATTCAGATAGTACTGTTTATATCAACTTCTACATAAAGTCGATATTTACAGAGTTGATTTTACGTAATTCTTAATATCCAGTATGATAGAGTCTTCTTTCATATACTTATGAAATTATATTTCATTTTAAGCTATTGTTTATCAGGATCAGGATAAAAAGACCTGCTTGGACTAGGGATCATTTGAAATGACGTTCTCAAATACTGTGGATTTTTATTTAAGCAGATTACTAAACAATTTTCTTTAAATTCTGTTAGTATGATAAAACTAAAAATAATGTAGATAAAGTACACAGTTTTAATTCAAAATATGTGGATCCTTAAATTGAAATAAAGTCTGCTGTACTTAACATAAATTAATACACGGTCAGGTTTCATGCTACCTACAGAAAAAAAACTTTGTGACATTCCCCTTGATAACAACTGATCTTTAATATTAATGTGATTAGCACATTCAGTGGTTAATAACCCCAAGTGTCAGTTATACCAGGTGTCTATAGTATCTAGCAAGAGACTGACATCACTTTTTCTGAATTCTCATTTTTACTGTGGTGGTAATTTAGTGGCTAGAAAAGATTGATTCTAAAGGTCTGAAAACAGTTAAAACCAGAAAATTATATTAGATCAATTGATAATTGATAATTATAGACATAATATGCCACTATCATCATGGCAGCATAAATGAAATGAAACTAACAGTTAGTGTCCATATTGAGAAAACATCCTAGATGTTAATATGAGGGGAAACATTTCAGTTTCCACTACGAAGTATAGCTGAAGTTGCTCATATAGTCTAGGCTGCTAAGCTGTTTTCGAGAGTTTGGCCATCTGGCAGGCTAGAAAGGTACAAGGCAGTAGCCATGTCTGGCTCTTATGTATATGATGGCGTTGGAAAACTGGATCCCCGAAATATCATGCAGTATCAGCAGGTTCACTGGGCATGGTACCCTAGAGCATTGTATTAATACTCTGCACTATAAAAGAGTTATATTACTATATAACACTGACAGTAAACTTATTAATTGTTTTTCTTTAATTACTCCGCAACATGTATCAATAAAGAAATAGAACTTGGTATAAATTATGTGCAAACACTTTAAATATAATCTCATTTACTAAAATCATTTCATTCACCCTAATATTTATGTGTATTACAGGTTATTTACAATGTAAGAGTTGTAACAACACAATGTATAGTGTCATTTGAATATATTATATTCTATAGAAAATTCACTATGCCTCATGTTTTGTTAATTAAGTAATCTATAATATATATATATATATAAGTATTTTCATCTATAGCTGTTATAACTGAGTAATTATTCAGGCTATTTTTGGTTTTGCTGCCTAATCATTTACAGATACATTAAGACAATTTATGCAATTATAATGCACTATGAAAATAACCTTGCCTACTGAGATGCTGCTAAAATAAATGAATTTGATCTCTGTGTGCTTGATCAACATATTCAGTAAAGTGACTGAATTTTTTTCTACACAGAGGTGCAAATTGAAAATTATTGAATAACTTAACTATTGTGCTGCATAATGGATGTAATATAAACTACAATTAATGATATTAAGCCTAACATAGTGATCCTAGTTTGTATATAGAGCTTATTTCATTTGAACATCAAATCTTATATATACAAGAGGGTGTTAGTATATCCGAGATTAATAGACATTGACTCCGTTTGACCAATCATGATGAAAGTTGACTCATGCATTTCTTTTTTATAGAGAAGGTTTATGACCAAAAAAATTCCAAAACCACTTTTCCCTTTTTATAATCCTTAATTTTTATACAAAACCACTTTTTTATCTGATTTCGTTGGAACCTTGTACACATATACTTTAAAATAAACAGAAAAACCTAACACCTCTCCCCCTTTATATTTCCTCAGTTTTTATCAATGTTCTCACAAGGCTACAGTCGACACCATTTGACAGATCACCATGAAAGTTGGAATATATATGTATTTTTTCATGGAGAAGTTTTCTGACCAGCAAAAACTACCCAATTTCCCCTTTTATACCCCTTAATTCGTATGTAAACCAATATTTTTTTCTGATTTCGATAGAACTTTGCATACTTTAAAACAAAGGGAAAAATACTTGTCCTTATTAGTTTTTATAAAAACCAAATCTCCCCGTTTCCATCCCATAATTACTGTCAATATTCTTTATACAAAGCTACAGTTTCTATCCAATTTTGAAGGAATTTTTCACCCATATACACTAAAACAAGCCAAAAAATACTGTCTATATTAGGTTTACAAAAGCCCAACCACTTTCCCCCTTTATCCCTGCCCCTTTTAATTTCCAGTGTTGTTTATAGAAACCCACAGTTTTAAATCCCGCCAAATAAATCAGCTCTTTTAAGTTATGCCAGAATATTCGAAAATAAATGTATTATATGTACATCATATTTTAGCTTGTACCCTATACTTAAACATTGTGAAAACCCATGAAAAATCTGTATATTCTACATGATGCTGGAGGAAACAGATATATTTCAGATACAGATTTATGTATGTGACATTTATTAATGCACAGATAGTAGATATTTTGACTATTGAACAGCAACTTTAACACATGGTATGGTTGGGTTGAAATGCAGCCTGGAACAAAATATAAACTGACATTCTGTATTGCAGCATCCAATTCACTCCGTCGTGAGAATTGTTTGGATATATCAATGTTTAGTTTTATTCTGAAAATGGCTGGTGCCAAATTAATAAAACTTAGCATGCATGATTCACATCAGAAATATAAAAATAGTGTGTGGGTAAATGAGTCCTGATTAGACCAGGCAATGCCAAGTACTCTGCTAGTTGTAGATTTAAAAAGTATTGCTGGTAATATATATTAAATATAGAGGTTTTTTTATTAGATTACAGGCATTTGTGTATGGGAAAGAGTTGAAGAGTGTGATAGGAGATATAAAAATTGTGATACATAGCATAATTAGTGTTCAGTAAATTTATGGAGTGAGCTGTGAGTAAGAATTTAAATATATTTTTCTACACATTACTCAAGCTTGCTAAAGTCAAACAATTATATACATAGTTACATACATGATCTATAGATAATGGAATAGAAAAGAAATGACAAAATGCATGAAAACTATAAAATAGTGATATACTTCATATCTTGTAGATGTGGGGCAGTAACTGTATAAATGAAAGTTCTTCTAATATTATATATAGATTATTAGAAACCTGGTGTGTGATTTTCTAACAATTACCATTAGTTTGTTAACTATAGGAATGGTATTATACTAATTTACCAGTTTTACTTTGTTTCTAGGTATCATCAAGTCATTCCTGCTCATGATCTGCAGCAGCCTTATGCTTCCAGAATGTGTGTAGAGCCTTTTATGAATTCTGACATCCTAATAACTCATAAAAGTATCCCTGAGATAGATCTGCGTTATGCTTGTGAAGTTTGTGGTAAATGTTTTACTGCTAATAGTAACCTTACACGACACAAAAGAATTCATACAGGTGAGCAGCCTTACACTTGTGAAATTTGTGGAAAAACATTTACATGGGCTAATCAATTAGTAGTACACAAAAGAATTCATACAGGTGAGCAGCCTTATGTTTGTGAAGTTTGTGGTAAATGTTTTACTGCTAATACTAGCCTTGTACAACATAAAAGAATTCATACAGGTGAGCGTCTTTATGTTTGTGAAGTTTGTGGTAAATGTTTTACTGCTAATAGGAGCCTTGTACAACATAAAAGAATTCATACAGGTGAGCAGCCTTACACTTGTGAAATTTGTAGAAAAACGTTTACACAGGCTAATCACTTAGTAAATCATAAAAGAATTCATACAGGTGAGCGGCCTTACACTTGTGAAATTTGTGGAAAAACATTTACACGGTCTGATCAATTAGTAATACATAAAAGAATTCATACAGGTGAGCGGCCTTACACTTGTGAAATTTGTGGAAAAACATTTACAAGGGCTAATTCAATTAGTAGTACATAAAAGAATTCATACAGGTGAGCAGCCTTACACTTGTGAAATTTGTAGAAAAACGTTTACACAGGCTAAATACTTAGTAATACATAAAAGAATTCATACAGGTGAGCGGCCTTGCACTTGTGAAATTTGTGGAAAAACATTTACACGGTCTGATCAATTAGTAATACATAAAAGAATTCATACAGGTGAGCGGCCTAACACTTGTGAAATTTGTGGAAAAACATTTGCATGGGCTAATCAATTAGTAGTACATAAAAGAATTCATACAGGTGAACGGCCTTATGCTTGTGAAATTTGTGGAAAAACATTTACACGGTCTGATCAATTATTAGGACATAAAAGAATTCATACAGGTGAGCGGCCTTACACTTGTGAAATTTGTGGAAAAACATTTACATGGGCTAATCAATTAGTAGTACATAAAAGAATTCATGCAGGTGAGCGGCCATATGCTTGTGAAGTTTGTGGTAAATGTTTTACTGCTAATACTAACCTTGCAAAACATAAAAGAATTCATACAGCTGAGTGTCCTTACACTTGTTAACTTTGTGAAAATCGTTTAAGGATTCTTTTAAGTTCAAAATACATAAAACAGCTCGTAAATTTGAGCATCCCTAGGTTTGTGTGACCAATAAGCTATAAAATTCATATATTGTTATACTGGTGTGGAGTTTTATCCTTTTAAGATTGTGGAGATTAGTTTGAGAGTAAGGTAAAGTTATAATTTAGCTACACTGTAAGGCATAATATTAATTATATGGCTAGAAAACATATATTTGTAGACATATGAGAAGATCCTATCAGTCTTATAAAAAATCCATAAAATTCTATATGCTAGAAAACATTGTTATAACACACACACACACACACACCTAAAAACCTCAGACAGTATAAAATAATGTATATATTAGTGACCAATAAGTTGTGAAGATTTTATAAAATTCTTTATGGTTTTCCCTTGCCCTGTAAATTGTGGTAAAATACATTTCACTTCTTCTTGGCATCTTTGCAGGGTGTGATTTTCTGGATTCTTTCATTTGTGTTGATCTTGTGCATCTTCAGGTGAGTACATTGGCTAGACGCATGTCCTGCCGTGAGGTATCCAGTCAGTGTTTCTTGGATTGTCCTTAATGGTCTTTGCCCCTCCAGTCTTATGTCGAGTGCTGTTCTTGCCAACGAGGTGTCGTTGCTATATAGTATGTGGCTGTACCATTGCAGAGGACCCTGACATGTTTTCTCAGTGGTTGGAGCCACATTAAATGCATTGACTCTGTTTTATACATCTGGGTGTGTCTGACTATCCAGACAGAGTTCTGTTCCCAGATATATGAAGTCGGATGACTTGTAATATTTAATGCCATCAATATTAACAGACCCATCACTAGGAACCCCACATTCCATTTGCTTGGTCTTCCAGACATTAAGGTGCAAGCTGTAATAATCGAGGGAAGTTTTTCATCGTTGGATTTGTTGTTCAAATTCTTGTCGAGACTCGCAGGTGACCATGATATCATCAGCTGTGGAGGATATATCCCTGGGTGTGGAGTGAGCAGTTCTCCAGCAATGGTGTCAAGACAGAGGATAAACAGGAGTGGGGACTGAAGCTGATCCCAGATGATCACCAACACTGATGCGAAAAAGAGTCAGAACATCCTACAGCACATCAAACATAACTGGTGACCATATGATGTAGTAGCTGGATCCATTTAATTTTTACCTCTGGTTCCCAATGCCGTCTCAGTGAGTAACAGCTATATCTCTAGGTACCCTACTGAAAGCCTTTTCAAGCTCCAAAAATGCTATGTGCATCAAAAGAGTTGTGGCATGAATAGCGTCAGTCATCCCTGTCCTTTCATGAAACCACAGTAATTTGGGTCAGTCTTAACTATGCTTGGAAGGCTTGCATCCACAGTGCACTCAAAGATCTTCATTGTGTTGCAAAGTAGGCAAATTGGTCTATAGTCGGTGCAGTCTAGCGCATCACCCTTTCCTTTCCAATGGGCTATTGTAACACTAGTGAGCTAACTATGTGATAAAATCCATCTCTGTGAACAGAAATTCCATTTTAAATTTTGTTAAAATTTTGCACCCTATCTTGTAATGTTTGGTGCCAAGGTGATGGTAGAATTGGCTTGAAATATCTGTAGAAAACTATTTACTCAGTAAAATAGAACTGTGTGAATTTTATGGCAAATTATGTAAAAAGAATTATATTCTGCAAAATATAATAATTTATTTATGCTATCAATAATCTGCTGCACTTTATGTAATAGAAATTTACATGGATAAAATTATTGAGTTCACAATTTAACTCAGTTTAGTCAGATAATATTATATAATGTTAATCCTTATTACATCTGATTTTGTGTCTTTCCTTTTTGCTTAGTTTGAAGTGAATATCTATAAAAATTAATTTTTTAATTTGATGTATCAATTTAACTGACACTTATGTATACAATAATTCAGTGCTTTTTATAAAATGTGAGTTATATTCTCTTTTATTATGGATTAAACTGTGTGTGCTATAATTAAATGACATTTCTCATTAACATCTCCCATAATAAGAATTTTGGAATGTTTAGTTGCTGATTTAATACAAAATGCCTCTGCACAGTGTGATGTAATTTTAACTGAGTTCATGATTGATTGTAAACTGTATCATCAGACTCTAGTCACACGAGCATTCACAAGCAACTGACGAGCCAGTCGTTAATGAGTGTGTCACTCGGGAATTGAACACAGACTGCATTGTAGTAGCACAGGTGTGCCATAACATATATTTACCAAGAGATGTTCTGAATAACTTACCTAAAATGTGAAATAATTTAACGTTTATTCATATAACGAATATGTAAGCAGGTGATGAAATTACACTCAAAGAATTTAAAATTAAAAAAAAAAATACAGGAAGGGGAAAATACGTAAATGCATATATAGGAAAATTGTTGCTGTAGCATGTGCTCCATTGTAATTAAATTAAAGAATTAAACACTGTGATTTGTTTACAAACTTAGCTATATCAGAAGTAGGTTAACTGCTATTAAAACACACTGTAGCTCCATACAAGAACTATTAACAGTTCGTTATGTTTAATTATTGCTATGTAGTTGAACTGCAATTCTATTAGTTAGTTCCACTGGAATAAAAGTCAGACCGTATTATGTCTGAAGTCAGGAAAAATACTCTTTGATTCTCTAAATAGAAGTAAACAATATGGACCTACAGCTCTAAAATGTTTCAGATCTATCAGATTGTAGCTGTAAGTCTTAACTGACTGCATTACATGCCGATAACAATTGGTACGTTTGGTTAAAATTTTATAAGTAAAAAATTGGACCCATATAAGTTAAAGAGTTGTAGAATTGTTTCCCCCATTCAACTGATCCTCTGATTCAAAAGAGTTGAAGAACTCTGGCCTAGTATATTTCTTTTGGTAAATATTATGTTCCTAATTTGAAAGCATCTAGTTCCTCTTCTGGTCTATTTACTGCTTATGATTAATTGTTTATGCATTCTAAGAATATATTAATGAGCATATAAAATCAGAATCCATTAACACTGCAATATGACTCAAACACTTTTTGTCATCAAGCAACTCATTTTTACATCCTTTCACTTATGTTTATGGGGGAAAAGTTGCTGCTAAAGTTTCTTTATTTTTTTTATTTTTTTATTTTTTTTATTTTTTTTTATTTTTTTCATGTGGTAGTATTCCGGATTTGCCTATAGTGATTTGGTGAAACTGTGGAAAACCAAAATCTGGGCTCAAATGGGATTTGAACCCGCGTCCTCCCGATTGCGAGGCCACAGCGTTACCGCTCACCCACCTCACTTGGTGCTATGTCTCATATTTCTGTTATGACCAGATATCAAAATATTTAATAAAAACATAAATATTGTTTCTTCCTTGTTCTCAGTATTATTTAGATGCAAATTTCACCGATTTTGTCTTTCACTGACTGTTGATCATTAAAACTCTAAAGTACCTCACTTAGTCTTAGAAAGTCTAAATCTTGTACACTGATACAGTTTTACACTCAAATGATAGTAATCATTCCTGAATTCCCTTATATTAACTACCTATCTATCCCAACATGAAATTGATTGGAACCCTATTATGTTAATATACCTCAAATTTTCATTATAGATGGAGTATAAGTTGTTTAAGCAATGTGTTACATTTTACGGATGGCAGCCAGTGTATTGGATCGAACGCTGGTCGTCAAAATATCAAGTGTAATTAGAAGCACAGGAGTCACGTGATGGGAGGAGCAGGCACAGTGACAATGGACCGTGTGTGGATAACGGGAGAAGACTTATGAACAGTATGTGGAGAAGAAGAGAGGACTATAAGCACAAACTGACACTCGAATAGAGTCATAAGTGAATAAAAGGAAAGAGAGTCGGGTACGGAAATGAAACAATACAGTACAGGGTCCGGCAATAAATCCTCCCTCATTTTAATGTGTTGTCACATAAAAACTAAATATGATAGAGAATAATTACTTTTATTTATGAAAAATACATACTTTGCCATTTTTAATTATTTGGTTTTAAAAATTATATCTGGCCTCCATTGTTGACACATTGACAAAATCTATCCAGAAAGTTTTCCATATATTTTCGCGTCATTACTCTTGGAATGGCTGCCAATTCTTGGGTAATGGCCTCTTTAAGTGCTTGCTGTGTTGTGGGACGATGTTTGTACACTATAGGCTTTAAGTGTCCCCAAAGATTGGTGAATGTTGCATAGACACACTCACACGCGCCAAATTTTCCGGCGTTGCTGCAGTCCGAGGACAGCCTGTAGGGGTTTTTTTTTTTTTATAGTGCTGAACCTGTCTTTATAAAGTTTGACACCCATAGTTGAATAGGTTTTCTATTCAGGACACGATCGTGTTGGCCAAGTTCGAATCGTCTCCGAAAATCTGAGAACAACTGTTACGAATAAATTCGTCCACAACAAATGCACGATGCTTACCAAGCCATGACATGGCGCACTCTGAAAATGGCAGGTACACCTCTTTAAAACAAAACACATTCCACATCAATATCCTCACTACAACCCGCACGCCGGCTACATGAAATGTGGGAGGTTTTATTGCCGGTCCCTGTACATTCATTTTCCATTGATCTCAATATAAGGGACTAGCTCTGTGGTATGTGGAAAGTTTTCAATTTACAGTTAAAAATTTTCACAGCAAAATAATACATTCACTAGAATATGTACAGTCATAAATAGCACACACAGTGGTGGTACCAGGGGGGGGGGAGCTAGGGGGCTGAAGCCCCCCCCCCAAAAAGCACCAAGGTCATCCCCGACAACACCGATTTTGGGGACCTTTTTTTTTCTCTCTACTCTTTTTATAAGGGCGGCATTCTGGAAAAATGTGAGATTTCTCTCCTTGCCCGAGTCAAGCCCCCCCCAAACCAAAGAAGCCAAATCCTAGCCCTCCCCAAACCAAAATCCTGGATCCGCCACTGAGCATACATGTTAATTAATCATATCAACTACCATTACACATTTATAGATTTCTTAGAAAAAAATTCTTCAGAGTAGGCGTTGTCAATTAAAAATCCTTGTGAAGATCATTTTACTTCTAGTGCCATAATTGTGTATTTTACTATTTGTTCCAAACAAAGTATAATTTGTGTGAGTAGAGACTTTTCCCGGCGTACTGATACAATAAAATCCTCTCAGGTGTCCAACCGGATGGTGTTATGTAAACACGACGTTTCGACAGCTGGCTCTGCAGCCTTCATCAGGATCTTCTAGTTGTCGCAAGCTGACTGTCACTGCCTTGACTGTCACGTCTGGCAGGACACCCAAGAGGATTTTATTGCAATGTGTAATTTGTGACTACAAAGGACATTAATTAAAATCCCTGACAGCTCTGCACATGAAGTTCTATTGTTGACCCCAGACATAATCGTTATTACTAGCTTTTTGGCTCTTTAATTTAATTTAATTGCAATGGAGCACAGGCTCCGGTGGCAATTTCCCTACACACCCATCTTCCCCCTATCCTGCACCTACCTACATTTGCCCTCTACAAATTTTATCTTTAAATTCTTTCAAAGTTTTCGGTAAATTATTCATCATTTCTCTTGGTAACTCATTCCAATCCCTGACACCCTTACCTAAAAAAGAGAATCTTCTCACACCCTTGTGCCTGAAATCGAGTGCCAGCTTGTGGTCATGGTCATCTTTTCCCTTCCATGCACTACTTTTCATACCTACTTGCAATATCTTTCCATGCCTCATCGCCAGTATATGCCCTGTACACTCCCATGACCCTCCTCATCCTCCTCCTGTCTTGCAATGAATCCCATTCCAGCTCCTTTATCATATCCGTCACTGATTGCATTCTGCGAATAATTTACAGAAACAAATCTAGCAACCCTTTATTGCACCCTCTCCAACTCCTGTATTTGATACGTAAAATGAGGGTCCCATACTACACTACCATATTCGAGCAATGGTCTGACCAAAGTTTTGTAACCCTGAACACTTTTTGGGTAGAATTGCCCAGAATATTATTCCATATGACAATAAGGAGTGAAAATAAGCAAAACAAACTAGTTTCTTCGCACAGAGCTCACCTATGGCTGAGATTTTACGAATTGCAAATGTGGCGCTTAGCTATTGGCGGGACGAGGTAGCAGATCCTGCCTAAGCCGTCAGTTTTCCATGGTTCTCAGAAATCACTACGTGTGAATGCCTTTTGAAGGCCATGGTCGAATTACTTCCCGTTCATTGTCTCAAATCCATTTAACTCATTTAATCATCTCGTGGTCGTATCCTTGTACAGAGTAAATAAGTACGGATTTTGCACAATAACGTAAGCTGCATCTCAGTTATTATATAATAATAGCCTTTTGTCTTATTCTGACGTTTTTTATTGATAGGGGGCATCCAATGACGTGAGATGATTTCCCGGAATTCCGGTCCCCCCCCCCTCCCCCTTCTGGTGAGACTTCGTGAAATCTGGTTGGACCCCCCGCCTCTAAAATGACGTGAGATTTTGATGGAGAACCCATCCCCCCATTGGACGAAATACCACCCCTAAAATTGACTTTTTTTTTAGCTCCCCCTTGGTGAAGTTTCGTGAGATTTCGCCGCCCCCACCCTATTTCACCCCACGTAATTAATGGAATCCCCCATACGCGAAGACAGAAATACAAATAAACGTTTCGAGATATAATGACTTAATTTAATTCAATTCAATTTAATTTCAATGGAGCGCTACGCTCCGGGGGCAATTTCCTTACTCACCCGTTTTCGCCCTATCTGTACCCACTTTTGCCTCCTCCAAATTTCAACTTTTAAATTCTTTCAGTGTTTTTGGTAAATTAATCATCGGGTCTCCTGGTAACTTATTTCAGCATTGACCCCCTTATCTACGAGAAAAAAAAAAATCTTCCCGCTAGAATTTCCTATGATTATTACTTATTCTGATGAAAGGAATGTCAACAATATTCCCGTATTTGCTAAAGCTGCGTTTGTTCCATTTTCGAGTTTTCATTGTTTTTGGAATACGCTCTCAATTCGTCAGGAGGAAATTTTAATATTTATTATTATTATTTATTTTATTTATTTCGTTGAGGCCAACTAGGACCACGTTAAGCCTTTGTGCATTTGGCAGCGAGTTTCTTCTTCTTTTGGGCCCAGAACTCCTTCATTCGTTTTGAATGCGCCTGTTTGCGCTCCTCTGTCCAGAGTGTACCGCGTCTTCCATTGGATTGTTCGTCTCGGCTTGTCCCACTTGTCATTAACTTCTTCCGAAACATATCTCTGTTTAAAGCATCTTCTGGTTCTAGCCCCATCAAATGGAGATCTTCTTTAATATTTACGAACCAGGGCATTACAGTTTTGGGTCTGGAATCAAATAAGTTAAATATTTTTTTTGTTAGTCTGTTCTCCTCCATCCGTTTGAGGTGGCCATAGAATCGAGCCCGTCTTTTTCGGATTGTTTCAGTGATTTTCTCTATTTTGCTGTAGACTTCTTTGTTGGATTTCTTTTGATGGACGCCATTCTTAAAGTTGGAACCCAGAATTCCTCTAATAATTTTTCTCTCTTTTTTCTCCAGTTCTCTCAGAAGTCCTTTATCGGCATTCAGGAACAAGGTTTCAGCTGCATACAAAACTACTGGTTTCAAAACTGTTTCATAATGACGTATTTTAGTATTTTGTGAAAGACATTTTTTATTATAGACCTCTCGCGAAGTTTGGTAGGCTATTTCTAGTTTGCGAATCCTTTCCCGAATAGCTTCTTTGTCCAAACCATTTTTCATAATGATCTCACCAAGGTACTTAAATTTTTCCACTTGATTAATGTCCCCGTATTTGGTTTGAAGTTTTGGTGGAGCATCCTTGATGTTAGTCATTAATTTTGTTTTCTCAAAAGATATCTGTAAACCGGTTTGATCAGCAATTTCCTTCAGCAAATCAATTTGGATCCTAGCAGTTTCTAAGTCATCTGATACGATTGTGATGTCATTGGCAAAAGCCAGAGTGTCTATTGTGATCCCTTTAGATTTAGTTCCTATTCTTGATGGGCTGCAGTCAATTTCCTTTAATTTTGCTCGCCAGGTCCGAATGATCTTTTCGAGAACACAGTTAAAAAGTAGTGGAGACAGACCGTCACCTTGCCTGACTCCAGTTGTGACTTCAAAAGGATCTGACAGACATCCTAGAAACTTAACTTTTGATTTTGTGTTTGTCAGTGTGGATCTAATTATTGCCAATAATTTTAGGTCAACTCCAAATTCATTAAGGATGTTCAAAAGCACTTCCCGATCTATCGAGTCATAAGCTTTCTTAAAGTCCACAAAAACTGACACATATTGCTTTGATCTGAGCGTGTAGTATCTGATGATCGTCTTGAGGTTGTGGATCTGTTCCGCTGTTGAACGATTTTTTCTGAAGCCCCCTTGGTATTCACCTATTTGGTGCCCAACTTGGGATTCTAATCTCTCCAGGATGGCAAGTGAGAGAATTTTGTATGTTACCGGAAGCAAGGAAATTCCTCTGTAGTTGTCAACAATCTTCCTACTGCCTTTTTTGTGCAACGGGTGGATTAAAGCCGTTTTCCAATCTTCGGGTACAATTTCCTCATCCCAAATTTCTTCTATTTGCTTTTTTTTTTTAAGATTTTCTTGTAGTTCTTTCCCTGTCTTCTTAGATTCATTAAATTGGTGTATTAAATGAATTAATAATTTCGTCGTCGTAGCCTTGAGCAGTAGGTCTGTACCGGTTTTGCGCTGCAACATAATCAACATTTTTAATACAATAATAGTTTTTTGTTTTTGTTTTATTCTGTAGTTTTTTTTATTGATATGAGAAGACAGAAATACAAATAAAATTATCGAGAAATAATGTATACCTTGATCTCTCTCTGAAAAAAATGTACTGTTAAACCTACATTTTTTCACCGCCTAAATAAAAAGAAAATAATCCTTGAGTGTTTAAAAAAATGTTATGTCCGCCGATAGAACGAGGCAGCAACAGTTAACACGTTATGGAGTGATATATTTTGTTAACGTGACAACAAAAACTTGTGAGTGAAATGTTTGCTCTCCAGCCGGCAGTATCTTTGCAGTATAATCATTAACAGCTGTGTGTATATTGCGTGTTGTTTGCTGTCAGGAATACTGTATAAATATACCTCTTTAGAGGTGATATGGAGCCAATACATGCTGTATATATTAAGGAAGAGGTATGTTTACAACTTTTTTGTGTTTATGTAGTCGTACTGTGAATGCAATGCTTATTAGTATCGCCCAACCACATGAAACTGTTTGTTGCTATTTGTCTGGCCGATGAACACTTCTGAAAGACTCGATTGTATTAATTAACCTGTAAAACTTGAATCACGTGATATTCATCATCCTCTTAAATGAGTCGCTTTATGTCAATTGAAACGTATGAGCAAATACCCATACAGAAGCTATCATTATTTTGTTGTTATCTTGAAATTACTACTTTTTTAGTTTGTACTGTATACAACTCTTGGTCAAAACAATGATTCTTATGTGAGTGTTGAAATTGATGACTGAAATGGCATTTACTGTGTACCATAGGTGTGTGTAATACCGTGATTTCTATCAATCAATTTTTTCTCCTCAGTTATAAAATTACTGATTACCAATATTCTGCTAACAGCTCAAGCTTTTCAGACAATCAGTTTGTAGTTGTCTGATACATGTTTTCTTGTTATAATTTAAGCTGTAAGGAAATGACAGTGTGTTTCAAATTTATTATGCATTTTTGCAGGAAAATTGAAAAAACACTTATACAAAATCATCGAAAGTAAATAAACTTTAAGTGACCATATAATTCAAAGTCATTGATTTCACTTCTGTTAGTATCTTCTTATCAATGAGAACAAGTGCCTGGAAAGGCTTTCTGCCAAATTATTTACATGTCTGATATTAGGAAGAGGTATGTTGTTTTTGAAGTGAGATATATTAATAAACTATTGCATTATGTTTTGCTGAAATAAAACAGTTTTGAAATGGCAGATAAATCAAATGCAGTGAAATAATAATGGAAAGAATTGTTGTGATGTACATTCAACTATTAAATTATTGTTACTCAAATGGGTGAATATGTTAAAAATTATTTGTGTGATATCCATTACTGAAATTACTAAGAATCAATCATTGACGTAGTTGTACAAATTATGGGTGGGTTATATTACCAAATGGCAATGATTTGTATTAATACTTCAAAGTCTCTGATTTTACTAGTGGTTAAAATTATTGGGTATTATCTAGATTGGGATATTGCTGCAACCACTTACTGCCTCATGATGTAAACTTGTCGAGATGGACAGCTTATGACATCACTATGTTGCTGAATGTGATGCATACATTTCACATGTAGCTTTAAATGTCACTAACGGAAAGTAGTCCATCTCTAATACGTCTCATATCATGAAATCATTAATTTTGCGCCAGTAGTACAGGAATAAATTCATTAGCGATGAGATTTGATGCAGCCTGGACCACACTGAAACATAACTATCAAACACCTTATTGCAGATACCTAATTTCTTTGTCATATCTATCGCTGTGACTGTCATTTACATCTTAATGCAGCCAAGACCACAGTGAAACGTAACTGTCGCACACAATATTGCTGATACCCAATTTACAAATCGAATCTATCTCTGTTAGTATGGTACAGGTTGTATTACAAACTAACCACAAACGGTTATTGATGAAACCTTTTTTTTATAAATATTTTATTTTGTATGAATGATTTAATAGCAATTTCATCCACATCAGGAAATATAGAACGGAATCAAATACAAATCAGTGGAATTGTACCTAATAATGTTAATGTTACAGGAACCGACATTTTGGAACATTACTAATGAATTATATCAATTATTGGTTTAGAATGTTGCTGATATATTAATATTGTAATATCATTAATTGTGCAAGTAATAATTCTCTTTAACTTTTTCAAACCGTAAATATTTTATTATTATTAGTATTGGTTACGTTCTATCGTCTAACATGTATTCACAAATCTGTCAAAGGCTGAATGCATCATCGTACATGGAAGCACATTGACGCCATACTCTCTCTATCCGGAAGTGTTTACATCATGAAGCCGTAAGAGGTTGCAGCAGTATCCCAGTATAGATGTTACCCAAATTATTTACACTCAGCAGTATTATCTTCAATTTAGAATTTTTGGGCAATATGAGGATTTTAGTTCCCCTCCCCCCCTTTTTTTAGTTATCAGACGGTTTTATGACAGGGATATATACAGCAGTGGGCCCTGTTTTGAAACACTAAATAATTATTACTTTTTTTAAAAAAACAAAATCTTTTTATGATATTCTTTGAGTAGTTTTTTGTGTTCATTAGTTATCTTAAGCAATTTTATTTCTTCACCCTGGATTTATAACTGTAGTATCATATAGTTATCTTTTTTTTTTATCAGTGTGTCTCAGAAGCCTCCGAACAAGAAGATCTTAATTTTCCCGACAGGTATAGTAGTTTCCTTTTACTCAATCCCTACAATTTGATATGTACTCTAAAATTTGATCAGCATTAGCCACAGTCTAAAATGTAGATGATACCAGATGAATTTTGCCTTGATGTATGGCTGCTAAAACTTAATATTAGCATTAAATATTGGTTGTCTGTCAGGATTAATTCTAGATTGCATTACTGCTGCCACTGCTTTGCGCCATGTGGACAGCGACAATGTAACACGTCCGCCAGTGTTGTTTATGTCATTACTCTGTTGTTGGGTATGACACATTCACTGTGCATGCAGCTACAACTGTTACTAACATCATCTGCATGGAAAATAGGTTTACTTTTGGGTGGGGCTAAACGAAATATAAATTTATATGATAGGAATTTAAATTTTTTTATAGTTCTGGTTTCGAACTGTAGAACTAAATCCAGAATTCCAAAATTATACTCATAGCTACCAGTATCTGTAGAATATTCTGCAGTTGAACCTGCTGATTTATTTTTCCAATAAAACATAAACTGTATTATGTGTTCCTGACATGTCAGCTTATCTCCATTGCAAATATGTCACAATATGTTAGGAAAATATTTTGCAATACTTAATGATGGAAATGTATCGCCATGTTGAACTGATAGTGATTGAGAACTTACAGTGTATACAGTTACCACAATTCAATGGGTTTTACAAAAAATTTCTCCTGGTCCAGGCTGCATTTAAACCTAACCACAACCACCCAGAAGAAAACAAAACACTGTAGGTCATTATGATTCCCGTACCGACAATGTCATTACACTATCCAATCAACACATCAGAAAACCTTTCAGCTTAGTTCTAGATAATGCTACCATTAATGTTAAATACTATTATTATTAACTGTAAATAATTATGGATATATTACACTTGGTTTGTTCCCACCAGAGAAAATCCGTACATCCAGGTAATGTAAGCGACGTTTGTAGCTGACAGGGTTTTGTATATGTCACACTCATAAACAATGATGTCATAAGTAATAGCAGCAATTTGTCTTTACATCGTTGTTATCTACATTCCACAAATTATTGGCAGTGGTATCATGATCTAGAATGAACATGTCTGTCATATATTAAACAGATCATTATAATAATTTTCTCTCTAAGATATTAGTAAAGCTTAGTAATTAAATATGATAATTAATAATTTGTTAAGAGGTATAATAAATAATTCATATTTCTCTTTGAAAATTAATTTAATTTTGATAATATGTTTCTCAATGCCAAGTTATGTTTTCTGTTCAGCACATTAAATAATTTGTACCTTACGTGAATGGAAGAGGTGTCACATTATTGTAATATTTGCTCCCCTGACTGAGGCAGCTGATTCACCTCTTTTTTGAATTGTGGCTCTGCATAGCAGTCTGGCAGGGCTACTTTCAATAAAATGAATAATATTTTTTTTTTAAAGTCGTAATTTATCGATTACCACGAAGATGAGACTCCTGCGCTGCTATGTGTTCTCTGTCCTGTATGGTGTTGAAACGTGGACATTAACAGAAACTATCAGTAAAAGGCTAGAAGCTTTTGAAATGTGGCTGTATCGAAGAATGTTGAGAATACCATGGACAGACCTCGCCACAAGTGCTGAAGTGCTCTGCAGAATGAAAAAAGGTATGGAAATATTGACCACCATAAAAATATGGAAGCTGCAGTATCTTGGTCACATCATGAGGAACAACAGCTGTTACAAACTATTGCAGTCTGTTCTCCAGGGCAAAATACCAGGACAGAGAAGTGCTGGTTGGAGAAGAACTTCCTGGCTAAAAAAAATCTGAGAACCTGGATAAAATTATTACTTTGAAACCTTTTCCTATTACTTGTCCAATGTGTTCTGCCCATGTTGAGCTTGTAATCATAGGTTATGCCCAGACATTTACATCTCAAGCCTTCAACAAGCAATTCTTTTCGTACCTTATAGTAATGATCAACCTTTGGTTTTTTATCTGTGTACCCAACAAGTCTACTCCTCTTTGAATTTATGTTAATCCCATGTTTGCTAACCCCTCTACTTACAACAGTATATTAAAAAAAATGGGGTAGTCACAAGAAGCCATCAGTGAAAAAGAGGATTTTGACAAGAAAATTAAGAATTTTAAATCAGTTGATAATTTAATATTTTTTATACTTCTAATGTTAGAGTAGTGCCACGGCTCTATTTTTATATTGTAGACTTCCATGCAGGAAGTTATGGTTCAATTAATATAAGACTAAAATATTTTCTAAAAGTCTGCTAAATTAACCTATTTTACCATAAAAGCAATAGAAAGTAACATCATTTTCCAATGCTATAAAATTTAATTCATTATCATTCAAGGGCATTCTAAAGAAATAATTGAATATCGTTGATAGATACAGTATTAAATTCAGTAACTTCTATTACCTGATAATTTTTTTAATTGCTGTAATTGTGATGTTTTGTGTATGAAATGTGTGTTGTGAAAACCATAACTCTGAAAAATTTGTATCGAGTGCGTGTGATAAATTATTGTTTGATTTTGTAAAAATTACCCTACTTTTGAATAAGATATTTTGCGTTTTATTGAGATGGAAGGTTCAATGGTTTGTAATTTTCTTCCTCGATTCGAATGTTACATTATATTGCTAAAAAATTTAATAAATAGAAAATTCTGTAGCAGTATTGGAAATCAAACCCTATTTACCACACTGAAGGCTACATCATTAACAAACAGTTATGCAGCTTTACTGAAATTTGGGGTGTTAAAAATGTATTTCATTGGCTAAATCAGTACCCATTTGAAATTCATAATTTGATGCAAACAATAATTGAAAGACATAATTATGACTGTGGTAGGTTGCTTTGTAGAACTTATGAATGTTAATTTCCATGGTTATTATACCTGTATAATTTCTATTTATTTTATCCTATTTGATATAATGCAAATACTAAAGTGTATATATTTTTGTAATTCCTAATCAGTGCTTTATAAAAAAGAAAATGACCGATTTTTCTCTCATTTCTTGTTATAGCCTTGAATATAACAATTTGGTTCCAAGCTGTGAATTTAGTGATGAAGGCGTGGTGGAGAATTTACTAGTTACCAGTACCCATTATGTAGGCTCTGGTATGAGCAATACCAGTGTTTCTAATGAGAGCATATCAACGGTCAGTCTATCGCAATATACATGTGCCATGTGTGCTCAGCATTTCTCCACACGGGACTTACTAGTAAATCATGTTTTCAGTCATTACCTCCATGTAAATGCACCTTTACACATTTGCCAATACTGTAACCAGGTTTTCTTAAATCTGAGAAAGTTGTGTGCACATAAATTTTACCACAGTGAGGAATGTAGGTTTAAGAAGACAACAGTAAATGAACTAGGTTGTGCTTGCTGTATGGACACGTTTTCGTCTTGGTGCTCGCTAACAAAACATGTGTTCACCCATATCTCAGCTGTTTCAACTCCCTCCTATATATGTACTTATTGCTCTGAGATATTCAAAGATATGAGCCTACATCATCTTCATAAATGCACCGACAGAACTTCACATATGAGGTAAAATGAAGGCTTCATTTTTTATATTGAACCTGCTGTCATTTGGTTTTAGTTTATGTGCAAAAGAGTTTATTTTTTGTGGTGATAAGTTTTTCAATAATCCTGCAGTTATCTCTTTATTATTATAATTAGATTCATCCATTAACTAATTAATAGTTTATCTTATAAGTAAAACTTAGAAAGATGAATTTATGTGCAATGGTCTCAGCTGACTGGTTTGAACGCTGTGAGAAATTAATTATAAATTCATACAGATCTTCGATACATCCTGATAATAATGCATAACTAGTTTTTTTGGTGTATCATTTCAAAATAGCTTTATTTGGCTGTCAAGACCAGCTAAGCTTGGAATCTAAAATTATCCAAATGAAGAAGTTTCAAGTTGCTTAAAACGCAGTTTCATCATATCTAGTAGGCTAGGTTCTCAATATTTTTCTTATGCCCCCCCCCCTTTTTTCTGTCAAAAGAAAAATTCCCAATCCCCTCCCTACCTGTCAGCACTACTAACATTGACATCTCAAAGGAAACTTACTAAGTATATGATGTTAGAGCAATGCGTTTCAACTCTTAAGAGGTGGTGGAAGAGACATAGTACTTCCGATGTTCTAGAGCATTGTTTCTCAGAGTGGGGTACTCAAACCCCTGGGGGTTCGCCAGTTGACTGTAGGCAGTTCATGAGGGGACATCCATTAATTACTTGAGGTGTTTTTCCGGAATTCCGGACCACTCCCCTCCTTGCGTGAGATCTGGTTCGAAACCCCCCCCCCCCATGATGTGAGTTTTTTTTTAGATCTCTCACTTCCACGGGTGGTTATACCTCCCATAATGTCGGTTTCTCCATCATTTCTAGACTATATACCCACCGCCCCCTATAGTCCACTTCGCGTCATTGGAAGGTTTTTTTTCTCTCTTCCATCCTTCAAGAATTTCAAAACCTCAAGTGAGATTTCCGTTGACCACCCTACCCTTCAGTGAGGTTTTGTGAGATTTCACAGGAACCCGCCCCTCCCCCTCAATTCACCTCATGTAATTATTTGACTCCCCCTGACAAGATTTACATAATGGTGGACTGGCAAGTTCAAACATGTAACACGCACAATGGTGAATATCACTCATTGTTGCCAGTATTGGAGCTAAGGTGATTCGCCATTGCCTTGCAAATTTGGTAGGGGTTAATGAAGCGAAAAGTTTGAGAATCACTGTTCTGGAGCTAGGGAATCATCAACATGGGTGGTGAAACAACCTCACAACAACCCTGTGCGCACCCCCACCCCTGACATATCATTGTGCCTCCACTATGTTGTAAGCCTATATAGCGAAGGATTATTGTTCTTAAGAAATTTATTTCTTTTTTTATTATTGATTCATGTTAGTGATTTCAAGATACTACAGGTTACCAAATGTGTTTTCATCAGACTTGACTTAAAACTTAATTACCCTGTAAGTTAAGACTTTAAGAAGTGATTGGTAAGTGTTGATGTTCTCAGTCTTTTCAAATATATTATAGAAAAACCAATATTTTAAGAGTAGTTCTGTCTTTACTTAGCAGTGAACTTCTAATAATTAAGAACAGAATTTATCTCCTAATATCATCATTAATTCGTTATGGGATATATAGCATTGTTAATAAATGGCTTAACAGAAAGTACCTGTTGAGCATTGTAATGCTGAATCATGTGGTTCACAGTTTTGTTTAGTGTGGCTTCACCAGATGGGGAGAACTTCAAGGTTCTATGTTGGGCTCATTATTGTTTTTGATATATACGAGATCTGTCCCCACTGGTGTCATCAGACTGTTGCTATCCTTCGAAGTAGTCCCCATTTGATCGAAGAATACGCTTCCAATGACCTATCCTACTTTTGAAAGTAGTCCTGGAACTCATTTTTTGGTATCATGTTTAGAGCATTCATCACATTAGTTTTGAGTATTTCTATTTTGTCAAATCGGTGTCCTTTGAGTGGCATTTTTAATTTTGGGAACAGCCAAAACTCACAGGAAGCTATGTCAGGACAGTACGGAGTCTATAAACTGGTTTCTTTCCACATGATATTGTGTCAGTGTGTGATATTGAGATATTTGGAGAATTAATGGATTGTATTATGTCAAAATGAAAATCTTTTTATTATATAAGGCAGCAATACATAAGTAGGGATAATTATCATAGTACCAGCATGGTGGTGTAACGGCTAGCATTCTGGGCTCGTATTCGGGAGGACGGCAGTTCGAATCCCCGTCCGGGCATCCAGATTTGGGTTTTCCATGGTTTCCCAAATCACTCCAGGCAAATGCCAGGATGCTTCCTTCAAAAGGCCATGGCCGAATTCCTTCCCATTCCTTGCCTCCCATCCTTTCCCGTCTCTAAAGACCTCGCTGTTAGAGAGACGTTAAGCAGATAAAAAAAATATCATAGTGACCTGATCAAGAGTGCACTTAATAACACTAATGTGGCATTAATATTATAGATTCAGTTTCACTTGGAAGGACTTATGACTAGTTCTTTTTTGGATGCTCATTTTCATTCTGAATATCTCTTGAGCCCACCTAATAATTTTTCCTTTCTCTCCAGTGACATTTGTCTTCGTGACTTAGTATCTAACGGTGGAAAGGGTCAGAAGTTAACCATATTACTAAATTCAGAGCGATCTGCTTCTAAAGTTGCATCTATATTAATTACTCTTTTTTGACTATTTTATTATTTTTGATATTTATATTTTTATATAGAGAGAGTTTCTCTGGTTAGACATTCTAGAAACAACACAAATACCTAAATTCAGAACCTATTTCCAAATCTTATTCAAGTAAGTAATTTGTCCTATAGGTAACGAATAAAAATAAAAAAGAATGTCCTTTTACTATTAATTACAATAAAAGTAAAGCAAATATCCCAGGGAAAACTAATTGTTTAAATCAGTATTGGTTATTCCTATTGTAAAGCAGTTTTATGGGAAAGTAGGATGCCTTGTTGTCTGAGATAAAATGTATTATCAAGTAAGCTTAAAAGTTCTAAAAATTTAAAAACACTTGCAGTATTAGTTAGCTACCTGTTTTCAAATGGGATTTTGTATCAAGGGTAATACTGAAGTCATTGTTCATTCTATAGCTTTTCTGCATGTTTTACGGAATCAGTGTTCACTTTTATATACGGCAATTCTACGTAACTAGCGGGCTTATAATAGGATGTTTTTGATGGTCAACGTATTGAGGGAAGGGAAGAATATAGCTGTAAGGTGTAGAAGGTTTGTGCTTAGGGGTATGTTGAAAAGTTCTAGCTTTATTAAAGATGGCATTACTGTCAATTTATTTTCTGTCTTCCTTTTATATAGATGACATTCTTAATATTTTTTTTTTTGCCAGTGCATTGACTTTCTAACTGGCTATTTGACTGTCTAATTGGGACAAATTGATTCCGAGTTGTGAACATGACAAAAAATGAACAATGTTTGAGTTTTGCCATTGAGACTAATAGTATAAGGTTTCTCTTCCAAGTATCCTCACAAAGCAATAGTTTCTCTGTAGTGGCAAACTCTAGTCAATTCAGTGACTTGCAGTTGAGCCATGAGTGCTCATACCCAGGTTGCAGACCCTGTCTAGTTTTGATGGAGTTGTGTTCTTCCAACATGTTTTTCTTAACCTGCTTAGAACTGATTTGCTTGATCAGTCATGTGCATCTCCATTTTGAGTGATTATATCCCACTCTGTGCCTTGCTATGTCAGTAACTACTTCCCTACAAGTGTCTGTAGGTGCAGTATTGTCTGACATGCCCTTCTTTTTTATTACTAGTTACTTCACGATTATCCAAAAGTGTGTGACAAAGGATGTACTACACCAATCCTTATGCGTAAACCATTTGTGTATTGGAAGGTATAAATGGAATATGGCAGAAGGCACCCGTTGGCTATTTTTACGAACCGTCCTGGCATTCACCTGGAGCAATCTGGGAAAACCATGGAAACCCAGATCAGGATGGCCGGAGCGGTTTATCGATAACTACTCTTATTGGAATTTAAGTTCACTCAACAACTCAATCCTAGTCCATTCCCTAATCGCTCCTGGAAAAAATATGTATAGAAATGAATCGGTTCAGGCTCTGATTTCTCTTATCTTATTTTCTTGGTTATTCATAGATAGGAATGTAGCTGGTGGTAATATGTTTGCTGTCATCCTGAAATAGGTCAGTCAGTTTATTTTTCAATCAGCTTCTGCCTGATAGCAACGCCTTCAGTGTTCCAGTTTTTCCCCAACCCAACACTTTCCCTCCAGCTACCTGTAACGAATCAGGCATCTCTTCATTGTACCTTCTCCAATGCATCCATTAACCCCTTTTGATTGAGACCTCAGAGAACAACAATATCCTAAGTGAGGACACACCAGAGCTTAGTATACAATAAATTTAACTTCCAGTGTACATCATTTTAAATTATGACCTAGAAATCAGAGCATATGATTTGTTTTCTCAACTAATTTCTCAGATGTGATGATTTATGCTACAAAAGAGGTTAGTACTCTCAAACAGAGTGACATAGTTCTAAAGCAAAAGTGTGGAGGGCTTTTGGCTTGCTCCCCAGATTGTTGGTATTATGGCAGAGGTTGTTCTAGACAATTAGTATAAATGAAGGATTTACTGTTGTTGTCCAGGTTGTGATAGTGAAGCTATTAAAGAGCGCTGAGGAGTTATTGAGGAGTTAATTTTTTGTTATGATGGTACACAAGTCGAATTACTTATCCTTCTATTTCACCTTGATCTATGAAAATAGATTTGTGTATATAGCTGAAACTAAACATATTGTGTGCATGCCCCAATAAAACAGAAAAATGGTAATATTGTGTAGTTGTTATCTATTATCAGGCTAATTGACATGCACACAGAAGTACCTGGCAATCTGTAAACTTTGGGGATCTGAAGAGCTAGTATTTCTCAATATTTAGTACCATTTTCAGTTCTTTCTACTTCGAAAGCTAAAGAAATCTGTAACTGAAAAATATATGGAGTCAAATAAAGTAGTTTTGTAATCATATAAGAACATTTTTTTATATTCCAGACTAGCATTCCAGCGATAGAACTCTAATCATTGGAGAAACAGTGGACAAAGTACATTGAACTACAGCATACTACATAGAAAAAGAAATACGCGTTTTAACTAAGAATTCAAGTCGAACTTTTTGTTTTTTCATCTGATATATATTGCCTGTGAGATATCACGTTTGTAGGTTGAAATTGAGATCGATGTTATTATTCACTTTGATAAATTCATTTCACAATCAGCAGATGCATTTATATCCTCTAGCCCTGTTTCGCTCGATAAAGTCGAATAGTATGGAATAGTTCTCTATTTTATCTTTACCTCTTATCAGGGAGGTAACATTGTGGTTGATGAACCACTGCTGGTGATTACGGGACTAGGAAACTTTCTTTTGTGAGGCACCCTTGTTCCTTCCATGCTGCCTTCAGTAATATGCTGCATGTGTATACACTTACTATTTCAGAAAATGTCCTTCTTGAATATTCTTCATAACTGTGTTTCATGATGATCAGGTACACTCTTCTTTTTAATATTTACATATTAAAAGACATGTTTTGTTCATAATTTGAGCTTCCATGGGATTTTTAATATCACATAGAACAGGCATATGTCCAGTCATATTTAGGAAACACCCCATTGATTACTGAAAGTATTCTGCAATGCCCAGTCTTTGATGCCATAATAATAGTACTAAATATTTCAACAATTTTGAGGCAGTTCAGAACTGCAAGTTATAAACATGTATATGACTTTTAACTTTTTGAAATATTGGCCTAACTATTTGACACCCACTCACTTTTCAGTGCCGGTTTTTTGGTCAACAGCAGCCAAAGTATTAGAAGTCACTTACTTTTTTTGAGTGTGTTTGTAACCTGATGTGATTATCACACTGTCCATATTCTTCTTGCTGGTGACAAATATTTGTTTTTTTCTGAAATTTGTAGATGACTCCAAGTTCTTTGCTGTGTGTGTAATTCTAGAAGTTCTAACTTGTCTGAGAGGTAACAATGTCATTTTCATAGCAGATACCTTAATCGTTTACATTTTATCTCAATACTTCTTAATTTCTCATCAGGAATTCTGAGGATTGCTTGATAACACAGGTTGAGGGCAGTATGCATCCCTGCCTAATACTTTTGGTATCTTTCTTTCTAATGAAAAATAGTTTCCAACCTTGATTTAAGATTCTAATACAGCTATAGAAATAGATTCTGCTTTGTAATATTCACTATTGTTTTGTGCAAGAATAAGTAATTAATAGCTTTGTGCCAAAAGATGTTATACTATAGATACCTTTCACAGATTAGCTCTGAAAATGAACCTTTAATTTATTAACTTAATGTTTCTTTAGGCAACAAAGAATATTTTTACTAATGTTAATTTCAATTCATGTTTTTAATGTTTTTTTTGAGCATGTACTTTTTGCTATATGAGTATAATAACTTAATAAATTTTTATGACTGTTAAATTTTAGTTTTTACTTCTGATAATATTGGATGATTTGCAAAATTCTTCCATAATATTATTCTTGTATTAATATAATCATTTTTCGTGCCAGTTTTGGTTTTCATATTCAGAATATTAGCCATGGAGTTTTACATAGGTTGCGTACTAATGAAATGTATAGCTTAATTAAATCTGTATTATAAGTGAAAGTGTTTTATATTTACTAGTTTTAAAAACATTTAGAATTATTATATACAACAGTTGTTTTTCAATATACTATTGTGATATATTCATCTGTCACAACATAATAACATGTAAGCTTTTTCTACTACTAGGAACTGTTGTTACTGCCAAAGTAACATTCAAATTCACCAGCACCAGTTTGCAACAGCTGAAGTTCAAAGCAATATTGTAAACGAGGATCCAGAGTTAATCTGCAACAGCAGCAACAGGTTAAGGACATAAAATATGAGAGAAATAATTTATATGAACTACCACTTGTGTGTGAATTAAGTGAGACAGCATTTAATCTGTCTGGCAGTCCTATAAACAAGAACATTAACACGGATGATGCAACTTTATGTGATGGAGTATGTGGAACATCACTCATGCAGTCTGAGTCTGCAGAAGAGAATCAGGTGGTACATTCCAGTGAACATCCATACTCTTGTAAGGAGTGTGGAAAATCTTTTATGTTGTTGGGGTCCCTTAAATCCCACCAGATGATTCATTCAGGTGTACGCCGATTTTCTTGTGAAATTTGTGGAAAATATTTCAAAATTAAGAAAGATCTTAAAAAGCATCAAATGATTCATTCTGACGAACGCCCATTTTCTTGTGAAACTTGCGGAAAATCCTTTAAACAACCTAAGGTTCTTAAAAAGCATCGAGTTATTCATCGTGCTGAACGATTTTCTTGTGAGGTTTGTGGAAAAATCTTTTTCCAGGTCTGATAATCTGAGCAAGCATTTGAGGATACATTCGGGTGAACGCCCGTTTTGCTGTAAAACTTGTAGAAAATCCTTCATGTGGTCTGGTGATCTGAAAGCCCATTACATAATTCATATCGGCGAGCGCCCGTTTTCCTGTAAAATTTGTGGGGAATCGTTTACAGATTCTGGGGATGGTAAGAAGCATATGGAAATTCATTCTGGTGAGCGTCCATTTTGTATTGGAGTTTGCGGAAAATCCTTTACAGGTTCTGCGGATCTTCAGAGGCATCAGATAATTCATGCAGATAAACGTTCATTTTCTTGTGAAATATTTCAAAATTAACGGAGACCTTAAAAAGCATCAAATAATTCATTCAGATGAACGCCCGTTTTGTTGTGAAATTTGCGGAAAATCCTTTAAACAATCTAAGGTTCTTAAAAAACATCAAATTACTCATTATGCGGAAAGAATGTTTTGTTGTGAGGTTAAAAAGCATTTGATGATACATTCAGGTGAACGCCCGTTTCGCTGTGAAACTTGTGGAAAATCTTTCATATGTTCAAGTGATCTGAAAGTGCATCACAGAACTCATACCAGCGAACGCCCGCTTTCTTTTAAAATGAGTGAGAAATCTTTTACAGATTTTGGGGGTGTTCAAAAGGATATGGGGATTATTTCAGGTGAGCGCCGATATTCTTGTGAAATTTGTGGTAGAAATTTCAAAATTAAAGGAGATCTTAAAAAGCATCAAATGATTCATTCTAATGAACCCCATTTTATTGTGAAACTTGCGGAAAATCCTTTAAACAGTCGAAGGTTCTCAAAAAACATCAAACTACTCATTATGCAGAACGACCTTTTTCTTGTGAGGTTTGTGATAAACCTTTTTCTAGGTCTGATCATCTTAAAACCTATTTGAGGATTCATTCTGATTAAATACCCATTTTTGCAGTCAAGTTTGTGGAAATCTTTCAGAAGAGACATTTCTGAAAAGACATCAGAAGACTGAATCTTGATGTTGACTTTTTTGTCACTAAGTTTGTCGAAAATCATTTATTGACTGTGTGGATCTTAGAAAACATAGAAGTTCTCACTCTGGTGAACACACTTTTTTGTGAAATTTCTGTAAAATCTTTTTCATGGTCTGGGGATCATAAATAACAACAGAGGAATCACTTGTGTCTACTCCTGTTTTTGTGTAGTGTAAAATCTTTTGTTTTTATTAGACAACTTGAAAAGTATTGGGAATTTCACTCAGATGTATGTCTATGTTTGGGAACAGATTGTGGAAAACCTCTTATTTTTTCTGGTCGAATACTTCTATAGAACGCTAGTTTTTTAAATTATATAAAGTAATCCAATGTCATTATTTTATGAATCTTGAACTAATCAGACTAATTCATGTATAGCTTTTATATTCATAGATGATCTGCTTCTCTATAAGGTATCAATGAATTGTTTAGGGAAATCATGTTTCCGTACATTGAATTTGCAAAATTCTTTTCAGAATGTGGGCAGATACACCAGCACACTGAAATTATTTAATATATTTGTTCTTACATGATTTTGTAGTCTTGTGCTGTCTTTTTCCTGGGGGAAAAGGTGTGTCAAATGCCTTGAAATGAATCTGAAACTTTGCAGCATATTGTCACATGTCAGTATGAATGGTTTTAATTATGAAAGTGACAATTTGTTGATAGAAAATTGTGTTATTAATAAATGTTGGTGATTTTAGTATTGACTGTTGTCAAATATATTTTATATTTGTGTTCAAATTGAACACCTTATACCTAAAATGTATTTATTGTGACTATTGTTCTTTTTTTGGTATCAGAAAAAATGCTGAGTGGGTAAGTAGCATCAGTGGTATTATTTCCAAGATTTATAATCATAGTAATAGGTCTTTTGTATGACTGTAATTTATTTGTTGAAGTATTTATAAAAAAACAATGCGAGAAATATAGAGTGTTTGTGGTTTTGTAGTGATAAAAGAATGCTGAGAGCTTAAAGAATGTAATAACAGTATTATTGAATAAATACTTGTTGAGCGATCAAAACAATGTAAAAAGCAATATATTATGTAATAAGGATTTTGATGATATAATTAACCTTTTTAGTTAAAATTCTATCAGCAACTATATATTTGTGAATAGCTCTTATGATGTTTGGATCATAAGATGTTATCATATGGGAAATCTAATATTTTATATAATGTGATGGTATTAATGTTAATGCTTTCTGTAGTTCAGTCTCTTTACTGTACTTTTACTTTGTATATAAAATGAAAATCGCTTATTTACTGTACTCAAAATTACCTGAGTTGTGTAAGTTTTAGTTTAATTTTAACATATAAAAATAATATTTGTTAATGGTTTACCTTAAATCATAGTTCTTTTTATTTAAGACGGCATTGATGTCAATTATTATATTGCTCACTTCTTTATATTTCTGTTTTTAATGTTTTATGCTAATTGTACATCTATTATTTCTATTTACATTTTGTTTCTATGAGCTTCTATTATTTTCAAAATAAATCACATTCGTAACCAATCACTTTCACACTTTTTGTAGATGTTATCACCTCATTCTAACAGATTTGCTTCTACAAATATCATGATCTTTATTTAACATCCTGTGAAATTATCCTCAGGTATAGCATTTTGAAAGGGAGATAAATTAGAGATGTAGCGATGGTACTTGATCAGTTTTTTTTAGTTAGAAGTTTATTAGTATTTCAGGGAAGCTCCCAGAAATGTATGATTTATTCATTACTGTAGTTATCAGTAATGTTTGTACTTGAAACTAAAATTATTATCCAGTATTTTTTTGTCTCATAAAACTCATTTTCCTTATATTGCTTCAAAGAAATTGTTGTTTTAATAATGAATTTTTTGTGTGTGAATATTCCCTATTAAAGCATATATCTTAGGTAAATATTCTCCTTATAGAAGTATATGCAGATTTATATACACCGACACAAATTATCGTTTCTTTCATTTGATGTCTTTTATTTAAATCCATATTTATTTATCCTTATCTCATTTGCTGGATTTGTGTTAATTTTAAACATTGTTTCAGAATAGAACATCTATTAATTACTTCCACATTTGATAATTATTTTCCTCTTCCTTCTGTTACTAAAGCTTTTACTATTATTGTACTAATATTTACCTGTTTCTAATTTGGTGGTAGAATGGTTGCCATACTTGGTATATCTTCTTCTATGGTTCTTGTTTAGTGCTATGTTCATCTATTATTTATGCACTAACAAAAATGGCCGAGATGCCTCTGACTCTGACAATGTACATGAATTTCTTTGTAAAAATCGAGAAACTTAACTGCAATCCTAATTTTCATAATTACCTCTGAAATAGTCACCTCAGTCTTCTGTGCAATGAGCGCTAATGGTCACGGTGTTGACTCCTCCTAATCCCCCCCCCCCTTTCCCTTCCCTTCCAACATTTTTTGTATTGCTGCAAGTATGCTTGTTTAGTGTTTTTGAGATAAATAGCAATTATACTTCTATCTTATAACAATACAAGTGGCCTGTGGATTAGTTTTTGGAAGTATCAATATTTCTGTTAGGTGTACTATCTATTGGAGTCATTAGTTGGAATTTTTAGATTTGATGGGTAATGAATGATGAGTGAAGAAACAAGTTTGTGTAAGTGTCTTACAGAAAGAAGAGACAGGATGGTAGGACATATTTCGAGACATGCAGGATTGGTTAACTTTTTAGTGGAGGGAACAGTCGAAGGTAAGAACTACAGAGGAAGACAGAGATTAGAATATATGAAGCAGATAATTGAGGATGTCGGGATTAAGGGGTATGTAGAGATGAAGAGGTTAGCACAGGATAGGAAGGGATTGCATCAAACCAGTCAAGAGATTGATGACAGCAAAAAGAAAAACGTAATATTTTCCAGCCAACAGATTTAAAGTAATCTCAGGGGAATCTCTGATATAAGTAGAATGACATTATTACAAGGACATGCTTTATCTATTTTAAAATTCTAAAGAACTAAATATTGTAGGAGACACGTTCATCAGGGGATAGCCAAATAATTAAAAATAGGAGTTGCAGTAGTAATAGTATCTTAGATAACAAGAAAATGTACTTTGTTCAGAAGGCCCAATGATAGGGAGTATGTTTGGTTTAAGTGTGCAGAGTCAGTCAGGCCTTTGCTCGCGCAGTCATATAATTTTCTGATCGCGTTGCAGAGTAGGCAGGGCGAAAACTGCTGAGCCCTGTTCATGTTAAAGTGAACAAGAACGCGGTACTAGTGTCAAAATGCATGGGAGTGTTAGAGGAAGTTGCTGGATTGATTACGATGTGTTTGTGTTGGAAGCTGGATCTACATCTACACATATACCCTGCAATTCACAAAATTGTGGGTGGCAGAGGGTGCTCAGCACCAAACCTAATCTCTTTGCAGTGCATTCCAATCCCTAATGGTACAAGGGAAAAAATAATTCATATAAGAATCAGTCCGGCACCTTATTTCTCTAATTTTATCTTTCCTGTCCTTCCGACTCAAATAGGTTGGTGGAAGAAGTATTTCACTACACTCGTGAGTGAAAGTGGGAGTACGCATGTTTACCAATAAGTTTAAACAAAACGTGTGTCGTCTATCTACCAGAGACTCCCAACCTAATCTACTAATCAGTTCTGTGACGCTTTAATAAGGACTGTAGCAAGCGGTCATGAATCGAGCGGCTCTTCTCTGTACTTTCTCTATACTTTCGATCAATAATGTTATGACAGAGCTATTTTACGAAAGTTTAAATGTACTTTTTTACTGTTAACGCCATATATCCTAACTATTCATCGCAATTGTCAGAAACGAATCTAATTAATACTCTTTCTGGTGACTTTCTGATAAGGTTTTGTAGAAGACAATAAACCAACTTTAATCAGCTAATCCGGTGTCATTTTTCTGTAACAAATAATCCCACATATGCAAATCCTATTCCAGTGAAGTGATTGTCAGTCTGGAGGCCATGTAATTATTTTCTATAAATCCATGAAAGTGGACAAGCAATGCTAATCCAATTACAGTAAATAATACAATGACAGCCAAAACCATACATGTCATCTTATGTATTCAACTGTAAGCAAGGAAGAATAATCTCTAGAATGGAGTTAAAAATGCTGCAAACAGTTTAAAAAGTTTATTTTAATGAAGAGATAGCAAACACAATGTTGTTTGTTGTAATATCGACCATGCTATGTTTGGCTAGGAAGTTTCATACAACTATAGAAGTGTGTTAAAGCCTGCGTAACTGACGAACCTATCTCATTCCTACCATTTCTCAGATCGATCGTGCCTAATATTTTCCCCATCTTTTCAAAATGTTGCAGTAGATTTCCCAGTTACTATCGGACTAGGTGGAACAAATTCCCTATGGATAACATCATGAATACTAAAAAAACAAAAAACAATTGTCATTTGTAAACAGTTGTGTCAAGCTTGGTGCGCTTTTTTCCGTCACGTACTGGATAACACCTTCCAATATTAAAATTGTCGCCTTGTGCCAGGGTTATAACTGTACTCCTATTTTCCATTATAATAACATTTCTGGCTGTTATTTGTAATTAAATCAATATTTTAATTTCTTTGTGAATCTATTTACATCAAACTACTCCAAAAATGAAAGATCTTTACACTCCAGTTAATTTATTCCAAATACAGAAAACCTGTTAATAAAACCTTGACCCTTAGTTACTAACATTGTAGATCAAGTAATCAAATAAATGAATACAATAAAATCCGATACTCGGCTGATGAAATAAAATTTATCTTGAACTAAATATGTCCTCACTTTACATGGAGTATGAAATTGTTCTTAACATGGAAAATATAACAGAATCAATAAGTAAAAGAAGATTGCTGGTTTTCTTGCACATATCTTAAGAATGAAATATAACAGAGTAACGAAAAAGATATTTAATTACCTTTGGGGGAAAAATCAAAAACCATCTGGATTCAAAAGGTTAAGATAAATTTGGAAAGGAATAAGATAAGAGAAAATTATGTAAAAAGAGATCTTTTGAAAGAAGATATTGACTTTGGAAGGATTCCAAGACAGAAGAGGAAAGAAATCTACTTTAAAGTGGTCTGAAGAGAGAAGGAAGAAATATAACGAATTGATGAAGCATATTTGAATTGAAAGGAAAAAAAATACAAAGGATGAAGAATTGAAATTGGAACGTGTTCCCAGAAAGCCTTGTCAGAAAGAAGAAAGTTTTTGTCGGCGTTGTAAATTAATATATTCTTCTCGTGAAAATAACCAATTTTAAAATGATGTTTACTGACAACATTTCGATGAACGAACTCTCCATCATATTTAGTTCTATCAATGCCAGTCAATCAACAAATCTTCGCAAACTGCAAAATTCAGGCATTTCTGCCTGTTTACAATCACCTATAGATGACGATGAAGTTTTCAGTCGCCGAAATATTGTGTATAAACACCACTTTTAATCTGTTAGTTTCCAAGAAAATATATGAATTATCTAGTGGTCCTGTATTTCACAGCTCAAAGTTGACTGTAAATTAATTAAAATTGCTGGTGGAAATGTGCAGCAAGATTCAGTTGGAATTACTTACAACCCACTCAAAAGATGATAAGACTTCACTGAAAGCAAAGAATAGAAAATACAAAATATGAATTCCGACACCTTCTGCTGTACTGGCTAATGTTATTTATAATTCTGGTCCGGGGTGCATAAAGCGTGATACTTCTATATCAGTAACGTGGTGCTCATTAATACAACTAAAATATTAAGAATTAACTACACTCATCACACCTTATGCAGTAACACGGTATTTCAGTTGTCATTCTGGCGCGAGATATATTTCAGACTAACCACAAATTCTGCTAATATTGGTGCACAAAAATTCAAAATCTTTCTCACGCTCACTAACCCATTCACTGGTTTGCTACTTACTTGGGAACCTTCAGAACTGTTCAGAACGGATTTCGATCCCCCGAGTATTTACTCCATATGTTTATGTTACAATTATTTCTTCAAAATGAGACCTAGGTATCGAGAAATTAACGCGCAAACAAATGTGAATATCTTTTAAATACTATAATTTTAGTACGTTATTTGTGTGTTCTAAGGTGTGTGTGTTATAACAATGTTTTCCAGCATATGGAATCTTATGTATTTTTATAAGACTGATAGGATCTTCTCATATGTCCACATATATATGTTTTCTAGCCATATAATTAATATTATGCCTTACACTGTAGCTAAATTACAAATTATAACTTTCCCTTACCCCTCAAACTAATCTCCACAATCTTAAAAGGATAAAACTCCACAACAGTATAACACTATATGAATTTTACAGCTAATAGGTCACTTACAAAATTTTCCCCAACCTTCACAAACATGAAGAACCTTACTTACGTACAATCTTCTATGTGTAACATATCAAAAGTGACAAAAAATAAGTCTTCTCACCACAATGAATACTTTATGTATTGATATGTAATTACAGTTCATCAACAATTCTTCAGAATGTTTAAAAGCATAATGGTGCTAGTCTATACGGATTATTTTTCATGTTATGAAGCTGATATGATGGTGAGAAATAATTCCACAAACCTAAGGATGCTCACATTTACGAGCCGTTTTATGTATTTTGAACCTTGAAAGAATTCGTAAATGATTTTCCACAAAGTTCACTAGTGTAAGGACGCTAACCTGTATGAATTCTTTTATGTTTTGCAAGGTTAGTATTAGCAGTAAAACATTTACCACAAACTTCACAAGCATATGGCCGCTCACCTGTATGAATTCTTTTATGTACTACTAATTGATTAGTCCGTGTAAATGATTTACCACAAATTTCACAAGTGTAAGGCCGCTCACCTGTATGAATTCTTTTATGTACTACTAATCGATCAGCCCGTGTAAACATTTTTCCACAAATTTCACAAGTGTAAGGCCTCTCACCTGTATGAACTCTTTTATGTATTACTAAGTGACTAGCCCTTGCAAACATTTTTCTACAAATTTTACAAGTGTAAGGCTGCTCACCTGTATGAATTCTTTTATGTTCTACAAGGCTACTATTAGCAGTATAACATTTACCACAAACTTCACAAGCATATGGCCGCTCACCTGTATGAATTCTTTTATGTACTACTAATTGATAAGCCCATGTAAATGTTTTTTCACAAAATTCACAAGTGTAAGGCTGCACACCTGTATGAATTCTTTTATGTTGTAGAAGGCTACTATTAGCAGTAAAATATTTACCACAAACTTCACAAGCATATGGCCGCTTACCTGTATGAATTCTTTTATGTATTACTAATTCATCAGCCCGTGTAAATGTTTTTCCACAAATTTCACAAGTGTAAGGCCGCTCACCTGTATGAATTCTTTTATGTATTACTAAGTGATTAGCCTGTGTAAACGTTTTTCTACAAATTTCACAAGCATAAGGCTGATCTATCTCGGGGATACTTTTATGAGTTATTGGGATGTCAGAATTTATAAAAGGCTCTCCACACATTCTGGAAGCATAAGGCTGCTGCAGATCATGAGCAAGAATGACTTGATGATACCTAGAAACAAAATAACACTGGTAAATTTAGCGTAATACCATTCCTATAGTTAACAAACTAATGGTTATTATTAGAAAATCACATACCAGGTTTCTAATAATCTATATATAATATTAGAAGAACTTTCATTTATACAGTTACTGCCCCACATCTACAAGATATGAACTATATCACTATTTTATAGTTTTCATGCATTTTGGCATTACTTTTCTATTCCATTATCTATAGATCATGTATGCAATTATGTATATAATTATTTGATTTTAGCAAGCTTGAGTAAAGTGTAGAAAAATATATTTAAATTCTTCCTCACAACTCACTCCATAAATTTACTGAACACTATGCACTAATTATGCTATATCACAATTTTTATATCTCCTATCACACTCTTCAACTCTTTCCCATACAGAAGTGCCCGCAATCTAATAAAAAGAACCTCTATATTTAATATATATTACCAGCAACACTTTTTAAACCTACAATTAGCAGAGTACTTGGCATTGCCTGGTCTAATCAGGACTCAGTTACCCACCCACTATTTTTATATTTCTGATGTGAATCATGCGTACTAAGTTTTATTAATTTGGCACCAGCCATTTTCAGAAGAAAACTAAACATTGATATTCCCAAACAATTCTCAGGACGGAATAAATTGGATGCTGCAATACAGACTGTCAGTTTATATTTTGTTCCAGGCTGCATTTCAACCCAACCATACCATGCGTTAAAGTTGCTGTTCAATAGTCAAAATATCTACTATCTCTGCATTAATACATGCCACATACATAAATCTGTATCTGAAATATATCTGTTTCCTCCAGCATCATGTAGAATATACAGAGTTTTCATGGGTTTTCACAATGTTTAAGTATAGGGTACAAGCTAAAATATGATGTACAAATAATACATTTATTTTCGAATATTCTGACATAACTTAAAAGAGCTGATTTATTTGGTGGAATTTAAAACTGTGGGTTTCTGTAAAGAACACTGGAAATTAAAAGGGGCAGGGGTAAAGGGGGAAGGTGGTTGGGCTTTTGTAAACCTAATATATACAGTATTTATGGCTTGTTTTAATGTATATGGGTGAAAAATTCCTTCAAAATTGGATAGAAACTGTAGCTTTGTATAAAGAATATTGACACTAATTAAGGGATGGAAAAGGGGAGATTTGGTTTTTATAAAAACTAATAAGGACAAGTATTTTTCCCTTTGTTTTAAAGTATGCAAAGTTACTATCGAAATCAGAAAAAAATATTAGTTTACATACGAATTAAGGGGTATAAAAGGGGAAATGGGGTAGTTTTTGCTAGTCAGAAAAATTCTCCATGAAAAAATCCATATATGTGCCAACTTTCAAGGTTATCTGTCAAATGGTGTAGACTGTAGCTTTGTGAGAACATTGATAAAAACTGAGGAAATATAAAGGGGGAGAGATGTTAGGTTTTTCTGTTTATTTTAAAGTATACGTGTACAAGGTTCCAATAAAAAAAGATAAAAAAGTGGTTTGGTATAAAAACTAAGGATTATAAAAAAGGGGGAGGGGTTTTGGGATTTTTTTGGTAATATACCTTCTCTATAAAAAAGAAATGCATGTGTCAACTTTCATCATGATTGGTCAAACGGAGTCAATGTCTATTAATCTCGAATATACTAACACCCTCTTGTATATATAAGATATGATGTTCAAAATACATAAGCTTCATATACAAATTAGGATCACTATGTTAGGTTTAATATCAATAATTGTAGTTTATATTACTTCCATTACACAGCACAATAGTTAAGTTATTCAATAATTTTGAATTTGCACCTCTGTGCAGAAAAAAATTCAATCACTGTATTGAATATGTTGATCAAGCACACAAAGATCAAATTCATTTATTTTAGCAGCATCTCAGTACCCAAGTTTATTTTAATAGTGCATTATAATTGCATAAATTGTCTTAATGTATAGGGTCAACGAAATGATTTTAGTAAATGAGATTATATTTAAAGTGTTTGCACATAATTTATACCAAGTTCTATTTCTTTATTGATACGTGTTGTGGAGTAATTAAAGAAAATCAATTAATAAGTTTACTGTCAGTGTTATATAGTAATATAACTCTTTTATAGTGCAAAGTATTAATACAATGCTCTAGGGTATCATGCCGAGTGAACTTGCTGATACTGCATGATATTTCATGGATCCAGTTTTCCAACGCCATCATATACATAAGAGCCAGACATGGCTACTGCCTTGTACCTTTCTAGCCTGCCAGGTGGCCAAACTCTCGAAAACAGCTTAGCAGCATATACTATATGAGCAACTTCAGCTATAATTCATAGTGGCAACTGAAATGTCTCCCCTCATATTAACATCTATGATGTTTTCTCAATATGGACACTAACTGTTAGTTTCATTTCATTTATGCTGCCACGATGATAGTGGCATATTATGTCTACAATTATCAATTATGAATATTGATCTAATATAATTTTCTGGTTTTAACTGTTTTCAGACCTTTAGAATCAATCTTCTCTAGCCACTAAATAACCATCACAGTAAAAATGAGAATTCAGAAAAAGTGATGTCAGTCTCTTGCTAGATACTATAGACACCTGGTATAACTGACACTTGGGGTTATTAACCACTGAATGTGCTAATCACAGTATATACAAACATATCATACTATTACACTCAACCACATTAATATTAAAGATGAGTTGTTATCAAGTGGAATGTCACAAATTTTTTTTTTCTGTAGGTAGCATGAAGCCAGACCGGGTATTAATTTATGTTAAGTACAGCAGACTTTATTTCAATTTAAGGATCCACATATTTTGAATTAGAACTGTGTACTTTATTTACATTATTTTTAGTTTTATCATACTAACAAAATTTAAAGAAAATAGTTTAGTAATCTGCTTAAATAAAATCCACAGTATTTATGAATATCATTTCAAATGATACAGTATTTATGAATATCATTTCAAATGATCCCTAGTCCAAGCAGATCTTTTTATCCTGATCCTGTTAAAGAATAGCTTAAAATGAAATATAATTTCATAAGTATATGAAAGTAGCCTCTATCATACTGGATATTAAGAATTACGTAAAATCAACTCCGTAAATATCGACTTTATGTAGAAATTGATATAAACAGTACTATCTCACTGAATCATAAACAAACAAAAATGAATACTAAATGACAACAGGATCAGAAATATTGTAAACTGTAAAATTGTAATAGGGATGTAAGGGTAATCAGCCTCTTCCTACCAAACTTTAACCCCTCCTTCACGTGGTGCACCCTGTTTCTACGGACGAGGCTCTGGTGACTGAAATACTCCTGGTATAAGGAATTATCCACTGCTTGCCAAAGGCGTCTTCATGAAGGCCAGAAGAGCGGGAAGTGGCTCAAGCCACCCTCTTGCCCCTGGGCTTAGGAACAGCCCATAAAGGCATATAAATGAGAAATACTCAATGGCGTGGGAATGCAGAAGGCAACAGGAAGCCACTACGGGAAGCCCTAAGGGTATCCCAACGATTTGTAATCCTCTTAAATTCCTGTGTAAAATATTCCAGAGGTAAAATAGTCCCCCAATCTGATATCCAGGTGCAGCCTGCTCAGGGAGGAGTCATTAGAACAGATAGAAACATTCTATGAGTCGGAGTAGTGGAATGATAGAAATCTGAATAGGGCAGGTAGGTTAGAAAACTTAAAAAGGGAGATGGAAGCAACTTTAATTAGTTATCATTGGGACTAGTGAGAATAACTGGAAGGATGCACAGGATTTCTGGTCTGGGAACACAGAATAATCAATACAAAAGCTGTAGGTGCAGTTACTGGTATAGAATTTGTAATGAATAAGAGAATAGGAAAATGGGTGAGTTTAGTGACAGAATTATTATGATGAGGGAAGAAATTATAACTGCTCCAATCCCGTTAGTACAAGTGTATATGGCAATGTCACAGGAAGATGAAGAAACAGGGAAAATATACACTTACATTGAAGAATTAATCCAAAATATGAAACGGGAGGAAAATCTACTAATCATTGGTGACTGGGAATGTGGCAGCTAGAGAAGGAAAAGTGGTTAATGTAGTAGGAAATTTTGGTCTAGGAGAAAGATATAAGTGAGGAAGCCGGTTTATAGAATTTTGTAAAAAATATAAACTCGTCATGGGGAACACACTATTTAAGAACCATGCATGAAAGTTCTATATGTGGAAACGTCCTGGCGATACAGGTAGATATTGCATAGATTATATCATGGTCTAACAGACTCAGGAATCAAGTTCTAAATTGTACAGTATATCCAGGAGCAAATGTAGACTAACCAGAATCTGATAGGTTGAAGTTCAAGGGAATAAAGAAGGAATACTAACACAACAGACTGGAAGTAAACTGACTAAAACAATCTAACAGGAGGGAAAAATTTGATCCTGATTTGAAGATGGTAGATGTGGGGCTAAAAAATAACTGCAATGGAGTTCAACTGATGATGAATGGACTGGGTTGAGGAGAGAAATAATCAAAAGTGGTAAAGAAACATTAGGCTTTAGGGAACAAGCTACCTGGAAACCTTGGACCACAGAAGAAACTTTGGAGATGATGGATCAGAGAACAAGGAACAAAATTACCCAGGATGAAGCAGGGAGAAAGCAATACAGACAATTTAGAATTCAAATAAATAGTAAAAGCAAAAAGCAAAAGAAAAAAGCCTGCAATAAAATAAGTGAAAAAGCAGAAAAGGAAATGGTCATAGGTAAAATAGATGCAGCATATACGAAGATAAACAGAAGTTTGGAGAAATAAAGAAAAGAGGTATACACATTAAATTTGCAGATGGGAAACATTTTAAGCACAGAGGGTAGAATAAACCAAAGGAAGATATATAGAGAGAAACAGTATGATGGAGCTGATTTGAAAACAGTGCACTGGAAAAAAGGTGATGTCAATTTTGATGATTTAGGATATCCTGTTTTACATGACACAAGTTGATCAAGCTTTAAATGATCTTGTCGGGAAAAGCGGAGAAGCGGTTTTGCTTAATGAAAATTGTAGTCTCTCGTTAAACTGGAATGCATAAGTTTATTTCTGCTGATTGTACATAACCAACCAACCAACTGATATGACCGCTTACTAAAGTACACATATCACTTAATTTGACCGTGGATAAGGCTAATACAGACTGGTCGCCAAAGATACAGATCCGACTACGGTAACATAGACCCAGGCTTGAGCAATATGTTTTCCCGATCTAAGTCAGCGCTTCACTTAAACAGTTCAACTTCATGTATAGTTCTCCAAACTGCTTAAAACCATCAATACTCATCAACTAAGAGCTTAAATGGCAGTCCCACGTGCATTACGCTACATCCACAACTTCGCATGCTTGCTACATCATGCGCCGATCGGTCTCCACTGACTCCATATGCTCACTGCCGGGCCTCCTTCTACGGAACACTCTCATTGTCGCTAGACTAAGTCTTATTGTTACAATTATACTCTGGCAGTTTGATGACCAATTAATTCCTATGCATTAGCCTTCCACTCTACTCTTTTAGTACCAAATTACTGTCTCATCACAATCTGAAAACAAATATGGCAGTTGGGACTGATGAGATTCCTGCAGATCTTCTGAAACTCCTACGAGAAGAAGGAAGATAAAGATTACTGAAACTTATATCAAAAAATTATGAAACAGAAGATGATTCAAATTGATTTGAATAAAAGTACTATCTTTACACTTCTGAAGGTAGCACAATCTGCTAATATGTGAGAACTACTGCACTATAAGTATGGCATTCCAGGCTTTAAAATTACTTATCAGAATAAGATATAAAAAAAGTGGTAGTAGCATGAGATAGTAGGTGAAGATAGGAGTATAGGAAAAAACTGTGGAACAAGAGAAGTGATTCTGGCCTTAAGATTAATACTTGAAGTGCAAATACAGAAAAATAAAGATACTTTTATGGTAATTGTTGATTTAGAAAAAAACCAACAGCATTAGAAATTTTGAAGAAGTCAGGTCTAAAATATGGGGAAGCAAGATGCTGCTAATGTTTGGGACAACTCTAACAGCATGCACCTGTGAAACAGGAGTAGAAATTATTCGAGTCATGGGTGATGGCATGGGCAGCAACTGGTGCTTTGGGTTCCGTGTGAACACCGTCTGTCAGTGGCCATTTATTCTTATGGAAAGTAGATTTGGGGTCAAACCTATATATGAAACCAGGCAGTGATTGCATGTTAACTGGTATATTACATGGGAGGTTTTGCAGGTTGAGTATATTTATATGTATCATAGCCTCCACCATTTCCACCATAATGAAATATAGTTTTGCTCTAATATACAATGATATCTAGCAAAGAAGATGTAAACTAAAACCTATAACTGTAAAGGATAAGCATTATCTAGAAACTAAAATAGGATGACTCAATCTTACCTTGTTTGCAAAAATGAGGAAGGAGGATGTGTGGAGTCCTGATGCAGATGAAGCCCAGTCAAATTTTTAAATATTTGTTGGCAATGCATACAGACATTCGATGGGCAGGAAACAGCTGTGACATGTTCAAATACATGTTTTGTCAGAGAACTCCAAGATAAAAACACCTGAGCACAAATAGCACACACAACTTGCAATTCTGTTTCTTGCTTCAAAGTAATTTCACTGCTATGATAAGGTATATGGGCACAGAATGTTGACAGATCTGAGAAAATGAAACCACACTGTTCACAAACATACAGTGGAGTGTTTACAAGTGAGTCATGGCAGAACACATGTCTTATTAACAAATCCCTTGTATTGTAAACTTGCAGACATTTAGCACATGTAAACTGCAGTGGCCTCATAGCAGAAGTGTTTTCTACCACACCAGTATCCTCTTGGTCATGACAATGTGCTAGGCTTTGATGAAATCTAACTTGTTGCCCTGCAGAGAGAACAAAAATTAGATCCTTCATTAATATATAAATATATATCACATGTGGTCATAAAAATAATAATATAACTACGGGGTCAGGAATATTAAAATGAACAGTATATAAATAAATAAATAAACTAGTTAAATGATAATACTAATAATAATGAGTGATGGATCAAATGGAATTGTATCGGTTGTTGATGCCAGGTGGGTGTGTGGTATCCAGGATATTTTACAGCTGCCACAAAATTCCATACAAAACTATCCCTCCCCTATATCCTTGCTGTCTGTGGCAGACGTATCTGTTCTGATGCTGAATCCCTCTCCCAGTACTCCCAGAACCTATCCCAAGCCCTTATTTCCTGCTCTTACTCAGCAGATCTTGTACATAAACAAATTTCCCATGCAATCACCCACCCTCCCCGTAACCACTCCCACCCGGCACCTCAAAATCCAGCTCTAGCCCCGCCTTTGTCACACAGTTCTCTCCTGGCCTCAAATCTGTCAATCGAATCTTATAACAGGGGCATGACTTCCTTCCCTTCTTTCCAGAAATGTGTACTCTTTTACCAAACATTTTACCAACTATTCCCCATACATGTTTCAGCAAACCACCTAACCTCAAAAACATTTTGGTTCACAAATACCATCCATCAGACTCTCCAAAAGTACCATATGGATCTTTTCTGTACAATAGACCTCACTGCTAAACTTGCAAAATGCATCCTCCCACTACAACATATTCCAACCCTACCACAGGGGGACCTTCCCCCTCATTGGACATGCCACATGCTCCACAACACATATCATATACCAACTAACATGCCACAACTGCACTAGTTCCTACATAGGCCTCACCACACAGCAACTCTCAGTCAGAATGAATGGCCACAGACAAACAGTCCACACCAGCAACTTATACCTCCCAGTACCACAACATGGCAATTAACACAATTCTAACAATCTCAATGACTGTTTCGCCGTGAGAGCTATCAGAAACCACCACTGGCTCGGAACTTCAAAGATGGGAACTTGCAAACCAAAATATCCTGGATACCAGACACCTAACTGACCTCAATCACTCAGAAAATTTTACCTTATGACCCACCACTCATTCTTATTAGTTTTATCATTTAACTAGTTACAAATTTCTTCCAAATCAATTTTTTTACTTATATACTGTTTGTTTTAATTTTCATGACCCTTTTGTTATATTATTAATTTTATCACCACCTGCGATATATATATAAAAACAATGAGCAGGAAAATGCTTTAAGGCAATAAAACTAGGAAGGATAGGGAAATAAAACCCAACACTTACCACCAATGAAGGCGGCTGGGACGATGAACACACAAAAAAAAAAAAAAGCAAGAGATGCACAATATTTCGGCGTAAAGCAGCCTTATACGTGCACGTAATTCACACGTTATGTGATAACCTTCAGCATGTGCACACCTCCCGAACCACATGACTCGATTTCTATTACATGAATAAAGTGAAAATTGAAGTATTGTATATGTTCGTGTTCGTCATATCTGTTTTTCACTCGTTTTGACCAACTTTGGTGAGTGATGAGTCATTTTCCCTTTCTTTTGATATTTACATGTACACGTTATATTAAGATAAATTTGTTATGTATTGTATCATACTAAATAATTATGTCACTGAAATGTTTGAATTCTAAAATACTTAACCATATATATATATATTTTAAAGCACAAAATATATTACGAATTCCCAAGTTTAACTTGATGAAAGTCTCAGCAATCAAAGATAAGGAAGTCTCTATTCTAACATTTTAGTACAACCATGACTCTTAATATTAAAAGTGGTTACAGGTGTAGACAACAGTAAATGAAGTTAAATAAACTAATAACTGTACGCTCTTATACTCCTACAGTAAAAGTTACCATATATGTCTCAAGTACAATTATGAACATCTGTAATGATGCCCAATCTAATAAGCACAGAAAGGCTGGCAACCATCAGCAGCTATATATGCCAAAAATGTATCACAGGGATATCATGTGAAAATAGATCTTTTCAACTAAAATGCTTACGACTCCTGGTTGATGTGTTTATCGAATTTTGTTGTCCCCAGTTAAACAGTTCTTGAGTGAATGCCAAGAACAAAAACTGTATCAAGGAGACAATTTTAAAGAAGAGCAGTGAAAAGGATACTCAGGTGTACAATTCTTAGCAGTCAGTTTGCTTAATAAATATTATTGAAAAGATACAACAGATAAGCTCACTTCAAAATACAGGGAACAAACACAAATGTACCTCAATTAATTTAAATCTTAAGAGGACATTTCAACAAAGGAGTCAATTACAATCAGTGTATGGAAACAAACAAATACATTACTATGGATGTCTCAGGGGGAACTGGATAGTCTATCATGGCTTCCATTTTTGTACAGATGAGAGACAGCTTACGAAGACTTTGCTAAACTTTCAGGGAGTACTACAGATACAGAAATATTACCATCACTAAGACCGTAAACATAAAAACACAAAACTCTGCTTGTGGTGTAGTATTCTGGAATGTAGAAATGCCTCAAAGAATTGCAGAACTGTTGAGTAAAAATGATTTAATTGATAAGTTCTAGTTACTAGTGAAATGAAATTAAAAAAATGGTCCGATAACAACATAGTATTCATCTATGTCAACCAGTGGCAAGATAGTGTGAAAGTGGATTTAGATCCACGTTAGATAATAAACACCGTACAAAAAACACAGTGTAACACAATTTGTGCAAGTCCTTTAATTTAATTTAATTGCAGTTGGAGCACAGGCTCCAGTGGCATTTCCCCACACACGCCATCTTCCTCCCATCCTTCACCTACCTACATTTGCCCTCTAACAATTTCTTTCAAAGTTTTGGCATGTAAATTATTCATCATTTCATCTTGGTAAAACAATCATTCCAATCCCTGACACCCTTACCTAAAAAAGAGAATCTTCCCACACCCTTGTGCCTGAAAATCGAGTGCCAGCTTGTGGTTCATGGTCATCTTTTCCCTTCCATACCACTACTTTTCATACCTATTGCAATATCTTGCCATGCCTCATCGCCAGTATATGCCCTGTACACTCCCATGACCCTCATCATCCTCCTACTGTCTTGCAATGAATCCCATTCCAGCTCCTTTATCATATCCTGTCACTGATTGCATTCTGTGATAATTTCCAGAAACAAATCTAGCAGCCCTTTTTTGCACCCTCTCCAACTCCTTTATTTGATACATAAAATGAGGGTCCCTTACTACACCACCATATTCGAGCAATGGTCTGATCAAAGTTTTGTAACCCAATTCCTTTACTTCTCTCGTGCATCCCCTCATCACTCTCTCCAACAAGTGCAGAATTTTGAAACATTTTCCTACCACCTGTCCTAATGTGTCCTGCCCAGTTAAACTTGTTACCAAATAGTAATGCCAAGATATTTACATTTCAAGTCTTCAATAAGCAATTCTTTCCCCACCTTATATTCATAATTAACCTTTTGATTTTTATTTGTGTATCTAATAAGCTGACTCTTCTTTGCATTTATCTTCATCCCATGTTTACAAACCCGAACTAGATATCCTGTCCAGATCACCCTGCAAAAGTTTACAATCCTCTATTGTTCTGATTCTTTTATATAGCATTATGTAATCTGCAAACAATCTAATTTCACATAGTAAACAATCAACACAATTATTCAATAGAATAATGAATAGCAATGGTCCCAATACGCTACCCTGTGGCACACTCATTTTTAATTCCACTTCTTTTGATAGTACATTTCCTACACTTACTTTCTATTTTCTGCCTTTTAAAATTCTTCTACTCAGCAAATTACTTTCTCATCTACTCCAATTGTTTTTACCTTATTTACTGCCATTTTATGGCTAACTCTGTCAAACGCCTTTGACAGATCTATCAACTTGGCCTCCCTTGTCCATTTCATCTGACATATCTTGCATATATCCCACCAACTGAGATTCACATGAATGTCCTTGCCCGAACATATGTTGCCTGCTTGGAAACCACTTACGTTCCTCTACATATATTTCTGATGTGGTTGCATATCAATCTTTCCATTAATTTACTTACCACTGATGTCAAACTGATTGGCCTGTAATTCTCAACTCTATTTCTCACCCCTCCTTTATGTACCGGTACTACTATTGCACTTTTCCAGTCCTGTGGTAAGCAGCAAGTATCCAGACTCAATTTAAATAACATTTCAAGGTAAGGTACAATGTCACATCTGGCTATCTGTAAAATATCAGTAGTAATATTATCTACACCAGCCCCTTTATGTTTTTTTCAGCTTTCTTATTTCCTTCATGATTTCTTCAGGTTGAATTTCAAATTTTTTACTATCTTCATTTCTAATTGTGTTGTTAAGCTCGTTCTCCGAATTAGACCTTCCCGTTTCTGATTCATTGTCCATAATGCTTTCACTGAACCAGTTACTTAAAATCTCTGCCGTTTTCAAATCGTCAGTAACTTCTTCTCCATCCTTATCTATAAGTGTCTCTACACCCTCCCTTCCCCTCAGTTTCCTGATATAGCCATAGAAATTTCTAGATGCAGATTTGTGCAGGTAACTTGAACCCAAGTTGAATAAACCTTAAAAATTTTTAAATGTATCAGGAGAAGACAACGTGATGGGCAAAGTGAAGCATGTTATACCTTAATAACATTCAGCCTAACTGCTACGATTAAATATACACATAATATGAGTATTATAAGGTTTCTAGTGCTATATATTTCAGAGAGTAAAGATGAAGAAAGAGTTTAATTATTAATGTAATCATATACCGCTACCCTAAAGTTGATCCTTCAGCACTATGAATTAGCAGTGTCTGCCACCACCGAGTCTGTTAGCTGTGCGATGCCCGCAGCCAGGCTGCTGGTGGTGTCCTGCTGTCCTGGGGGTCCTCCCGGGCCCCGGACCTCAACAGCTCTCTGGCCACAGCGGCCCCACCACTGCCTCCACTTGCCGCTGCCTCGTGTCGTACAGTACTCGAGTCACTGTCTCTCACCGCCTCCTGCCACTGTCTCGCAGACGAGTCCCTCTCTCCCGTAGTGGTTTCTGCCACGGCCGAGTCACGTAGCTGTGCTACACCAGTGTGGCCCACATCAGCCCCACCACTGCCTCCACGTGCCGCTGCCTCGTGTCGTACAGTACTTGAGTCTCTGTCTCTCACCGCCTCCTGCCACTGTCTTGCAGACGAATCCCTTTCTCCCATAGTGGTGTCTGCCACGGCCAAGTCCAGTAGCTGTGCAACACCTGCGTGGACCACATCAGCCCCACCACTGGCTTCACATGCCACTGCCTCAGGCTGCAAGGTACACACATCACTGCTTCTCTCTGCCTCTAGCAGTGAGTTTTCTCCTCCTGTAGTGGTGTCTGTTCCTGCCGATATGAGTAGTTGTGTGACTGACGTGTCCCCCGCCGCCAGCTGTAGCGGCGTCCTGCCGGCCTTGTCCTTGCGGTCCACCTGGGCCCCGGACCTCAAGAGCTCTTTCACCACGCCGGCCCCCTCGATGCTCCCACACGCCGCCGCCTCGTGCATCGCAGTCCACCCGTCACTCTGTCTCACCACCTCCAGGTCCGCCCCCGCGTCCAGCAGCATCCGCACGGCGGCGGGCTGGCCGTGCCTCGAGGCCACATGCAGTGGCGTAGACGAAGCACTGTCGATAGCCAGCGTGGCCAGTCCCGGGCGGTACTGCAGTGCCATCCGCAGCAGTTGCAGGTGTCCCGCCCGACACAGCGCACGCATGAGAAGTGGAGCTGTCTCTGGAGAGTCCAGCTGGCACTTCATAACCTCCAGCTCACTACAGCTGATGGCACCAGCCTCCAGGAGAGTCTCAAGAAACTGAGGAAATCTCAAAACTGGCCTGGAAAGCAGTTCCTCCTTCGACAAAGTGCTCAACATAAGTTCTGCTGTCTCTTCCATTGGAGACCTAGGCAAAAAAAACACATAATGCCGATGTATATCACACTTAAAAAACTGCAATATCATCACTGCCCTCAGCATAAATTCATTTATCCTGCAGCTCCAAACCCTAAAAATTTAGGCTCATTTTAGCTCACTAGTGTTGGACTTGAACACAGATCATTTTATTTCTGTGCTGTGAGCAGTAACATTCCTAATGTTAATATAAAATTAGCAATCTCCTGTGGTATATCAGACATGTATGTGTAGTGCTATTACTGTCTACTGTATCCATTGATAATTTTCTTAAACTAGCTTTGACCAGCATGCAATTGCAATGCCTCTTTTTCTTTGTTATATGGGTACGTATCTATAAAACACGCACATTTACATGTTCAAAATAAATTATACACAACGATTTTAGTGCTTCAGGATATACAATATTTTTGGTTTTTCGTGTTCTGCAAAAAGCGACCCGTAGTTTTTATTCAGTTTTGTTAGAGGTGTGATACCTCAGAGGTTTAACTGTTCATTTCAAACATATTCTGGTATGCTCCCAGCTTCAAATTCTGGCGGTAGCAGGAATTTTTAAGAGTTGTATATGATCAGTTCCTTAGTATGCCACCTTCAATGGATCTAACCAACCTTCAAGTTGTGGACTAATTTACTTTTTTTTTTTCTTTACTTTCAAAACAAAGAGAAAAATACTGTCTACCACGTTTCTCACCTACTGGATATGAAAATTCTAATGTTTTATGCCTTTTGATTGGATTGTAAAAAAATACAAAAAATCCTCCATCAGTATCCACACTGGCAAATTTACATACCAATAGAAAAAAACTGAAAAGTTGTTTGTGTAAATTAGTACTATGAGGGTAGAAGGGAAAGAGTGAGTGTAGATTTGTAAACTAAATTTAAACTTTTTTACACGCTTTATATTAGCTTGACTTGTATGTATGTATGTAACGGAATTTTACAACTCCATTTTGACCCACTTCCAGATGTCCGAGCTGGTTGAAATTTGGCACACATATTAAGAACCGGTGACAATACAAGAATTTCATAGCGATATCCTGCTATTCTCATTACTTTGACAGTAACAAAAGAAAAATGGTTGAATGTCGTGAAATTTTGCAATTTAATTTTAACCCAATTCCAGATATCCGAATTGTTTGAAATTTTGCTGATGTATTGATAACTGATTACAATACAATAAATTCATAACTATATCTTGATATTATCATTACTTTTGACAGTAAAAACAGAAAAAATTTGCACACGTTTTAAGAACCGTTGACAATACAGCAGTCTCTTAGCAACGTCCTGCTATTCTCGTTACTTTAACCATCTCCAGTTTCCCGGGTGTGATGATTTAGGAGCCTTGGTTGCTGACGATGATCGTCTTCCACTGTCTCCTATCCAGAAAGGCTTCTCTGTCTGCAGTCACTTAACGTGATGTTGAATAGTGAGTATTCGAAACATTACTTCGTACTATTATTGAAGAGTAGTCTTCCACATTTACCCTGCTATTGGACCTCTGGCTGAGCTACCATTTAATTGTATTTAACTCGTGGAAGTAATAATTAAAAATGAAACTACAATACAAAGATAAAGAGAGATTGGCGAAGAAAAGCCAACAGTAAGAAACATACTTTTGAAACTATCTTAACTAAAAAGTTAAAAATTAAATTGTAGTTTAAAAAACTAAAAACACGCTTTCATAGTAATGTGAACTAAAAAGGTTAAAAATAATCTTTAAATATAAAGATTTTGTATAAGAGTGATGGGACGTCTCACAATACAGGATAAATTAATTATTTTTTGAATAAGCTTAAAGAATAGAGTCACTGATTAAAAAATTAACTTTAATGTAAAAAAAAGCGTCGGGTGCTCTCTACACAACTTTTGACAATGACTATACCTTTACAAACAGCGAACAACAAAAAATATAAGACAACTTATATAGCACCCCATGCTTTTTTACATAAAAGTTAATTTTGTAATCAGTGACTTTATTCTTTAAGCTTATTCAAAAAAAATTAATTTATCCTGTATTGTGGGACGTCCCATCACTCTTAAACAAAATCTTTATATTCAAAGATTATTTTTAACCTTTTAGTTCACATTACTACGAAAGCGTGTTTTTAGTTTTTTAAACTACAATTTAATTTTTTTCGTTTATTTTAAAACATCTGTATATGAAGGTCCTTTAGGATTGGTTAAAAACTGTAGATTTTTAAATTTCAAGTTTCAATTTCTTGGTCAGTAACTGTCCAGTTGGAATCATTCCAATGCCATTTAACAGGAAATTTTATTGGCTCTCAGGATATCATGCATATCCCTATCCACTCTGGTTACTTTCCCTACAAGTTTTGAGATATTTACAAAAAGACTGAATAGTTCGAAGTGTAAATTTTTCTTAGGGAGAGTGGTGGGTATTTGTAATCTAAATGTAGGAAATATTTTTCTCATTGTTTTAAAGTAAACATATGCAAAGTCCTATCACAATTGGATACAAAGAGTGGGTTTGTATAAAGAATATTTGCAAAAATTTAGGGAGGATAAACCATGAGGGTTTAATTTTGCAAACCAAAAGTAGACAGTACTTTTTCTTTGTTTTAAAGTGAAAAAACTAACCTAGTCCACAACCTAAGGGAGCATACTAAACCATTGGTTATATTCAAGTCTTAAAAATTCCTGCTTCCATCAGAATTCGAACCTATGACCGGACAGAGAAACCTTTGAGTGTAAGAGCCTTAACCAATAAGCTACCAGACAGCTATATCTTTTTAAATAATGGCGAGCTAAGTACTATAAAACCCAGATAAAAACTATAGGTTAGTATGAACAACGTTGGCAAAATATGAGGGCTTGCTTAAAGGAGGAGAGGGATTATCATTTCGTAAACCAAATATAGAAAGTATTTTTACCTTTGCTTTAAATTAAAATAAAACTAACTTAGTCCACAACCTGAAGGTTGGCTGAATCCTCCCGAAGGAGGTGCACCATCCCATTGTGTCAGAGGCATGATGGCCAGTTCCCTTTCTCTGGGACCTACAGTTTAATGTGGAATACGAACCACGGAACGTCCGGACATCGCTCAGGTGATCAAATGCAACTCCTAAAACCTCCTGCTTGTGTCTGGATTTGAAACTGTAGAAACTTCTGTAAGTAATTGCATTCACTATTCAGCTGCAGACTGTTTTGTTTTGAAGCATACGTGTGGTAAGTACAACCGAAGTTAGATTTAAACTGTGGGTTTGTATGAACAATGTTGGCAAAAGGTAAAGTGAGGAGGTGGGATAAGGAATACAATGGTTTCTTTTTGGATACAAATTAAAAAAATTCTAACTTATTCCAAATCTCGAAGGTTGGCTGATCTATCCTGAAGGTGTACTAAGCTACTGTGTCACAGGTAGGACGGAAAGATCTATACCTCTGGTACCTCCAATACAATGTGGAATCCAAACCATAGATCTATGATCAAATACCAAACTTAAAAGTTTAGGCTTCCACCATGATTTTAACGTCAGGAACTTTTGAATGGAAGTCCATTAACCACTGAGCTACCAGACCAATCTATATTAAAGCACATGTGTGTTCAGTACTACCAAAATTTGATAAAAGTGATGCATTTGTATGAACAACGTTGGCATAAATTATGGGTGAGTAAAAAAGGACAGAGGTTAGGACTTGTAAACCAAATGGTGATAGTATTTTTCTATCTGTCTTAAATTATACATATGCAGTTTTTCATCAAAACAGGATAAAGACTATGTGTTTGTATGAAGAATATTGTCAAAAATTTTGGGAGTGGGTGTAAAGGTGGAAAAGGGTGGGTTTTAGAGACAAATGTGGACAGTATTTTTCTGTTTGTTTTAAAGTTCACGTGTGCAAAGTTCCATCGATATCAGATAAAAACTGTGGTTTTGTTTGAATAGTTTAAAAAAGTTGAGGGGTGCATAGGACAGAGGGTGTTTTTTTTATTTCTTTTGGTCTGAAACCTTTGGAGGCACACACAGAATAACTCAAAACGGTTCATGATAACCAGATGAATGGTATAGAAATGCATAGAAGACAAGAAACATTCATTTTATATATTGTATATGAGGATATCATGAATTATAAGCCTTCATAATGTAAGTTGAGAAATTTAGTTCACGCAAATGTCAATTACAAACTATTAAGTGGAATCATATTAGGCAATCATGCTGTTCATGGTTTTAAGGCAGTTTTCTATAGTCGTTTAGCCTTGTCAGTTTGCATTCTGATACAAACTGTAGCTTTAAAAAGCTTACAAATTTCTCAGATACATGTAACATCATCCCTCAGTTTAGATTGTCTTTTAAATACTTTGTATTGTTAGGCCGTAAGGCCCAAGCAGAAAGGGAAAGGCTACCAAGCCTGGCAACGTATTTGGGGACAGCCGTATAAAATATTACACTGTTACAAAGCAGAAGAAACAGCAGACACCAAAATACTGCAAAGTTGTATGAGCCATGTATGACAAACAATAAACAACCAGCATTCCAAGGCTCAACAGTAAAGCAAATACCACAGTAAAATCAAATCAGAATGTGACAAAAATCAAATCCGATGCTGTAAAATATACCAGTTACAACGTGCGTCAAATTATTTTTTTTTAACCTCAACAACTAAAAAAATGAAATTAAAAGATATTGCCTGATGTAAAACCACTGGCATATGTAATGAGGTGTAACACAGTTTCGTTTATCCTTTTCTTAGTTTATACAAGTATTTATCAGACACTAACGTTGTCCTGACAAATACATATTTAATATATTTATAAAAACTTCACATGCAGCTTCAAATAAGTATAGACAACCACAATCAGTATCTTAGCAACATACAGCTATCGGAAAACCATTAATAAATACTGACAAAACAACAAGATACAAAATCAGTGTACAGCACGAATACAAAAAATTAATGTTTTCCCTCTTAATAGGAAGAATGCCTTTGTTTACTAAACCACAATGTAAAGAGTTCCACATCGATGCATTGTAGTGGTGAACTACTGTTAAAAAAACATCAACAAACTTAAAATTATTGAAAATTACATTCATAGTTTCTGTGCAGAAATTTGCTCATATGTTTCTACTGATGAAAGAGTAAATATTGAAGGTATGTGGAATATTTAACTGTTACGTATGAAAGCATAATTATAACTTATGTTACACTTGTGAAAAGGGAAAATGAGTTAATTTACGATTGGAAAATGCCAATACCATAACCAATAGACACTTTTGCGAATTATTATTGGAGGCACAACGAACTTTATTTCTCCGAATTGTAAAAAGAAACACAGCAACAGCACGATTCCACAAACACTATAAAGATAGGAACATACCTGCTGACTGATATATTCCACATTTACTGCTTCAGTCACTGGTGTTTCCAACGCGATATTAACAGCCGACACACGCCTTAAGCCACGAATCAGCTGACAAACGCAAAGCCACTGCCCGCTGAAACAAAAACATTCCACTCCTGGTTTACTGTTCAGACACAATAAAAAAAAATCACGATCACACCAGTAAGGAACTAACGGCAAAATTGTTGCAAATATTTCGTATAAACAAAATATTTAATATGAAACTGTAAAATTTGTAGCTTTGGTGATTGAAAAAAATTTAAATTGGGGCTAGATGACACCAATTTACTAAAGCCATTGAGTGCAGCAACGTTCAGAACTCGTTCGATTTTTCCAATAGAAGACCGAAGTGTGAAAAGATTGGTTTATTTTGCTTATTTTCAATCCCTAACGTCAACTGCAATAGCCTTTTGGACAATCCAGCTCGAAGGGTTGAAATATTCAGTGATTATTAGTGAATAATATAAATTATGAATGGAATACTAGTAAAACTTGTACAGTTTAGAAATTTTGACATCTGTAGCAGAGTATGGACTTTAATGATATAATTCTGTTCTGTTTTTAATAATAATATAGGGAAATAATTAAATTCATACTCAGAATTCAGAGGTGAAAACAAAATGGGAATTTAAATTTACCAGGTGTGAACTGGGTAGGAAATAATATTAACACACGGGATCAAAGATTTGCGTATACCTTAATAAGGGAAGGAGGATTTACACAAGTGGTAGAGCATTAACACTAGGGGACAAAATATTGTGGATATATTCCTAATAAAGCCCCATGATAACCTTGTGGGGTGTCAAGTAACTGAAGGAATAAGTGATCATGAAGCAGTTCTGATGGATATTAGAGAATTCAGAGAACCAGCAGCCAAAATTGAAGGGAGAAATAGGTACAATCATAAAAAGGCACAGATTTCAAATTTGAAGAGATACTATTACAGAGAACGATTCAGCAAATGGAAGGAAGACGTAAGTACAGTAGATCAAGATGGGAAGAGTTCAAGGAGATAATAAGAAAGGGGGAAGAAAAATTTATTTCAATGCAGAAAATAAAGATAAGTAGAGAACCTGTGTGCTATAATTGGGAGGTGAGGAGGTTAAAGAGGTTGCTAAGAAGAGAACATAACAGAGTTAAGAGACAGGCAGGGTAGTAGGGAATATTTAAAACAACTAAACAAGAACTTAATAATAGCTAAGAAGTTGGATAAAGATGGGTTTATGAAGAGAGCAGAGGTCCATTTACTAATGCAACTGAAAATTTTTAAGGATATGTTAGAAAAGTGAGGAGAAGGGACTGATGTTGAGACACTTATCAATAAGAATGGACAAGAAGTTACAGAGGATTTGAATTTTTTTTTTTTTTTTTTTTTTTTTTTTACGCCTCGTCGACGACTAAGGTCATTAGAGGAGAGATGGAACTGGGGACAAGGAACGGGAAGGAATTCGACCGTGGCCTTTTTGCAGGAAGCATCCCGGCATTCGCCAAATCTGGATACCCGGACGTGGATTCGAACCGCCGGCCTCCCGAACGCGAGGCCAGCACGCTAACCATTCACCCACCACAAAGGCAGAGATTTTAAGTAACTGGTTTAGTGAGGACATTAGGGACTATTAATCATGAAATGTGAGGGTCTAACTCAGAGAATTAGCTTAACAACACAATGAGATGCAAGAATGGAGACTTTCCCTGCAATGATAGTCCTTTAAAAACACGATATTTCGACGACTAGCTCCGTCGTCTTTATCACGTGTCGATAATTTTTTTATTATTATTATTTTCTTCTCTGCCTTACCAGCTGCTGGTAAAGTCGCACTACCTATGGTAGCATAACTTCTAGGTTTAAGTTAGGATTTTGTTCTGGGGACACGTTTTATTTTCACCTATGGGGTTAAAATGGCTTTGGATGCCGTCGGCTCCTTATGTTAAAAATCCCTACTGGATTCGTATGGTCAGTTGGGGATCATCGCCGTAATAAGCTGCGTTAGCAACTGGACGACTTTCCCCAACTGTTTTTCTCGTTTTGTCTCGTGGTTGCAGCAATGGTGCGCATTTTGGTCAGATTATGTCGATCGGCGGATGGTTTTTGCTTCGGCTTGATGTCCTTTAATGTGGCCCGCCCGGTTGGTTGGGTCTGACTGGGTTTCTGTTGACGTCTTCCGATGGCGGTTTGGAGCTTTCTCTTCACTGGACATCCCCCGTAGCTGGCGGCGTGGTCAGAACCGCAGTTAGCACATCTCGGCGTTGCTTCTCGCGGACGTAAGCAGCCAAGGCTGCTGTGGTTCCCGCCGCAGCGGACGCTACACACTTGCTTGTGGCAGTCAGAGGCTTGATGCCGCAAACATTGTTGTATCGCTGTCATTGGTCTCCTCTTCTTTGGTAGATTTTTGAAGTTCTGTCCGCTCCTGTTCGTGGAGCAGGTAGTGTGGTGGTGCTTCCGTCTCTAGGTGTTTCCGCACCCTGTGTTGGTGGAGTCTTCTGGAGACGATTCTGCATGTTGAGTGACCATTGCTGTGTGCAGAGTGTTCCCTTGGGAGTCAAAGCTGAATTTTATGTTCCTAGTTTCTAGAAATTTCTTGACGTGTTCGAGATCTGCTTGGCTCATACAGGCGACGAGAAGCTGAATTGGCGCCATTATGGTCTCATCCTGATGGGATTTTCTTGATGGGGGACGTTTTTGATCGAGGTGGCTGCTATACTTTTCCTCAGTTTTGTTTGGTTGCTGCTCGATGTCTTCACGGTTAGATGTTGTCAGTGTCTCTTGCTCCACCGCTGGTTCTACGTTGCTGCTTGAGCTTCGGGGGCGGATGTAGTGCGTTCGGTGAGTATTCATCCTCCTTGTAAGTTCTTGGTAAGGACGAGTGGTAGTGGGACCAATCTTCCTTTATCAAGATGGTGGAGATTGGCATTATGCGCTTTCGAAGGATCCGAGGGTGTTTGCATGAGTTGCTTGAAGTTCTTGCTAGGGATTTCCCATACCAACAGCTTGTCCCCTGTTTTTGCTCGGAGTTGCACTTAGAGCGGGATATCCTCGGCGTAGTAAAACTTCTCCCACTTTTCTGGTGTGAGCATCCTCACAGTGAAAGTAAATGACAGTCTCCATGTTTTTGAAGTGGTCGCCATCGACGATAGCGGATGTCGGTGTGGACCATGACATCCACGATGAGTCGTCCTCTCCAGACATTTCCGCTCAGAATTCGTCTTGGTGAAGCGAAGCGGGGGTGTCGTACGGGGCGGGCCCCTCGCCGGCGTTGTCTTCTGACTGCTGGCGCGGAGTACTTGCTTCCAGAAGCGTAGGCCCACTGTCCGTGCCTGACTGTTGAGCATCATGGCGGCTCCGTGTACCAGGTGGTAGCGTGGAGCAACCCTCCCCCAGTGAGAGGCCGTCCGCTCACCGCCGCAGCGCGACGGTAACTGGTCGCCCGACGGTGGCGCGTTCTGATGACGCGCAGGCGTTATGCAAGGCGAAACTGGTCGCCACTTCTTCCCCATGACTGCTGTCGATGGCTCACTATTAGCAAGGCCCGCAACCAACATGACTCTATTCCAGTCAGCCCCGCAACGGAGCTGTCCGCTCGACAGACAGACATATGGTTGGGCCTGGGCCCATATAGTTTTGAAGTGCCAGAGCATTTAGCTCTCTAACTTTTGTCGGAATAGGGTTTTTCGGACTTTATTTATGGAAGTCATAATGTTATTTTTTTCTGGTGTGCTGTTACTGTCACACCCTATAGTTCCTGGTAAGTGTTGCAATTGGTTGATTTTGTTCATATTGATATACATTTTATCCTAAGCCTTGGATGATTTGATGTGGGGAATAATGTGCTTTTTGAAAGAATTTGGTCGATTTGTCCTATAATGTAATCTGTGAGGCTTTGTATACCTAAGTTGTAGAGGATTTGTGTGTTCGGCATGGTAATTTACTTAAAGTATTTGAGTCATCTATAACGTTCTTTTTCTCCTTAAAAAACATAAAAATATTAAATGTTGTAATTATTTTATACTTGTTTTAAACTGATTGTTTTACGGTAGTTCAATCTGCTAAAGACACCATTGTACATAATAAACTTATAGTAAAAAGTTGATGATAAAAAAAGGTTGTTGCCATGGTGTGCATACAAATTATAGACAGAATATTTCGTTAGCAGGGTTCAAAAAGTCTTAATTTGTAGTAATGACATGGAATAAACTGAAAAAAGTCACGTTTAAAAAAAAAAAAATCAATATCTCGAAAATGGAGAAACTTTACTAAAATAAACTTGTGTGATATAGTAAGACATGATGTGACCGAATGCGGTTACAGGATTATCCTTCCATTCCTGAACATCCCTGTATAATAACGGACAAATAATCAGCATTCTATAAAGAACATTTATTAACACAGCGTCTGATCAAATATTACGACTCACTTTCATCTCAAACGAATTAATTTTCTGCATCCAGCGTTGTGGTATGTCAATTTTAATTCTAATTTCATAATACGAATCAGTTTGGAACTATGGAATTTATAACTTGTCGGTTTTTTAATTACTATAATTTTGTTATTGCAGACCTCAAAAAACAGTTAAAGGCAGAAACAGATCAGCACCGTTTAGCATTTGTGCTTAAGCAACAGTCCGTGATTTTAGCAACAGTTGGTAGCCCTGCGGCTGTTACGCTCCCTGCCTTTCTCCCCCCAGGCAGCATCAATCTGTTTGCGTATTTTAGTTCACTATTTTCAAAGTTACACTGGAAAAGATTTCATAGTTTAAAGTACGTCATCTCTATCGTCAAACATTATTAGGAAAGTCGAAATTAAAGGAAATTCGTCTGATGGTCAGCGTCCTGGCTGTTCCATTTAGTGTGCTCACCCCCCCGCTAGCCGTCACGTAGTGCATGGATCACTAGAAACAAAGTAATGGCGCATCCGGTGAATTATTTGAATTTTGTACGGATATAAAACTTGTAACAAAGAAAAATGTGTATTAAACCACAAAAACATTTATTGATGACAGTGACACGGTGTACACCTTTTTCGAAAAATAAAATAGCTTTTATATCGAGTAAGTGAACCTACATATTGTAAAAATATGAACAAAACTGCGATAAATCAAATTTAGGATATTTTTAATGCCAAACATTACGAGATGAAGTGAAAAGTGAAGAAAGTAATTTTATGTAATGCGTGTAAAATCAATTCTTACACACTTCTCCTTCATAACTCTATTCCTCACTAAAACTGAAATTTTTAAAACATATGCGTGTTGTACTTTTTGAAATATTTAAACGTTGTAGATGTTCTCTTTTTGTTACAATATAGGAGCAATGACATTGACAACTGGTTTGGATTAACCAGCGAATGAGTAACTGTTATTGAAAGAAGCAACGCTACAGAACTGCTGATATTTCCCTACGTTAATATTACCACAGTATAGTCAGAGCGACATTTTGACTCCTGTGTCCTCTGGATTCCGCAGCAACAAAATCAAATGGAAACGTGTGTCTTTTCTTCGCGAACTTAGGAGCTGTTTTAATGATGCTCCATTAAATGTCACATGTAGCGTTTCAGTAAATTGTTCAACTATTATCCGTTGTTTTTCGGTGCCGTTCCTGATATGGATACGATGCCTTAAGGTCGGGCCACACTAGACCGCACCGCAACCGGGGCGCACCGCACCGTCACTTTTCTTATTGTTGTCGCTCACTCGATTGAAGTGAGTTCAAACGACACCGCGTGTCGGCCGACACTCGGCCGTGAGTTGGCCCCGATAAATTTGGTTTATATTTTGACGGTGCGGCCCGGTGTCGGTCTGCTGTCGGGCTGGTCGATATGGAGAACTGTATAGAAAGAGTTCCGAAATTTCCGAGTCCTTTACCACTAAATATTGTTTTAACGTTACTGATTGCTTTAGAAGTGTGTCCTTTTTTTTTTTCAGCCTCACTTCAGGTTCATCAGATATTCGTAAAATGTAGTTAGAGCCCTTGCATGTACGCATTAACAAATCAAATCTTTGCCAGTGGTGAAAGTCGATTTTAAGGCCTGTAAAAATTGCATCCGAGATCCGGATTTTGAACCGGGTACCTTTCGTACCCAAATCACTCGCAGCAAGCATCTGAATCTAGAAGTACTGGAAAATATGTATTCAATCATATAATAAAGTACATTTGTGTTTGGCATGGCAAAAATAAATTATAAGTACGTTTATTTTATTATGTTTGAATAATAATTTTTGATTATAACCAGATTTGTCTCTTGTCTCAGAAGGTTATGGCGTATGATTGGGGAAATGAAAGTACCTGGTTCAAATCCCTGTCTCAGCTGTAATTTTTATGGGTCTTAAAATTGACATTCACCTCTGGAAAAGCTTTGATTTGTTAATGCTAAAATGCTAGGACGCCCCGTGTTACGAATTTCACGTTAATCGTGTAGTTTTCCTTTTCAAATTAGGTGACATCGATAGAGGTGTACTGCGCAGCCGATAAGTAACTCCGTGACTGGAATTTTTAGATCACATGAAATTATTATTATTTTACGGAATCTTTGCGGTCTGCATTAAAATAAAAACGTATAATAATCTTATTCTTTTTTGTTAAAAAAAAGTATTGAGTGACTCGAAAAGGAACCTCAACCAAAACAAACACGTAAATTGTGAAGTGAGTGACGCTTGACATTTAATCGTGACTATATAGAATTACACGAAAATCTTTGAATACAGTGTGACGACCATTTGTTAAAACAGTTTTGGAATACTATTTTTGTGCATAAGAGATCAAACAATTAGGAGATAACAGGAGTCACACAAAAAAAAGTATTTTAGCGTACTTTATGACCTTCGTAGATTATAAAGTACAGTACTCTATAATAAAGTACGGGTGGTAGCCGCAGCTACGATACCGAAATCACTTTTAAGGTAATTTTTAACATTAATTCCGTGAAACAGTCACGTGTATACGTTAAAGGAGACCCGTCCGTCACACGGCCGTGCTACGGACCAGTGTGGACGCGAGGGGGGCGAGCCGTCACACGGCCGAGTGACGGTGCGGTGCGCCCCGGTTGCGGTGCGGTCTAGTGTGGGTAGTGTTGTAAAAAAACGGTTTTTTTCTGGCTTGAAAAAAAAACATGAAAAAAAACTTTGAAAAAACATGTTTTTTTGTGGAACACGTTTTTTTTTTACAACTACTAAATCTCAAATTTGTAAGGCAGTTATCGTTTAAAATGACTGTTTTAGAGTTTATTCTAAGTACTTATCTTAGTTTAAAATCTACTCTATTTTTCTGGTTCAGTAGGAAAAAAAATTACGAAAATATTGGCAAAATTGACTGAAATTTTGACTGAAATTTTCTTTATGAACGGGGATTTCCCGAAGAGACTAGGTTGCGCGAGAAGGAATCCCCATTCCCCATTGTTTGGATTGATACTTGCTATTTGAAATAGTGCTGCCAGCCCTACATAATTACCTACAGATCTTTTAAAAAAAATTAGGAATTTAAAATTTATCCACGGTTTTTTGCTTTATTGGGCTTTCCTTATATTCGTATAGGCCTACTTGTTAACTCTCAGAGTATAGTGGTACTGACTCATTAAATTGTCAGTAAGGGAGTGCATAAACCACATAGCTCCATTTTGGCCTCCTGTGAACCCCCACGTAGCCCTACGTGGCTTTTGCCACCCCCCCCCCCTCCCCGTTCACGAAGCACGTAGCTTTCTTCCGTTTTGATTCCAGAAGACATTTTGTACTGTTTTCTCTTGTCAGACTATTGTAAATTACATACGGATATAATTAACTGAGGGAAATAAATACTCACATGCTGTTGTGAGTTCAGTTCCTCATTTTAACTGTGAAAAATGTTACGAAAGGAAAGCTACGTGGCCTGGTTCGGAACCCCCTCCCCCTTTCCCCACGTAGCCCAGCGTAGCCTTCCAGCTAACCCCTCCTCCCTCTGGACCGACCCACGTAGTTAGTGCACGGTCCCTAATTATGAATCGTTTCCTTGCAACCGTTGGTGTAAACAAACGATTGAAAAGAAATAAAGCTCCTATTTTGTATGATAATAGATTTTAATTCAAACTTAAAAGACCGTAATACAGAACTATCGGTGCAGTCTTTATGCACAGTGTGTACTTTGCTCACTATTTAAAATTGCAATCTCAAAATCTTTTGCGTACAATACAAGAACAACCAGTAAAAGAAAATTTAACTATTTCAGAAGTTAGAGGAAACAGAAAATTCCGATACCGACCGAACTAGTGTTGGTATTACTGATACTAGTGAATGTGGTACTGACATAGAGGATGAATAAAATTATGTTACCTATATAGATACACTTATGAATCATTATGTGAGACATTATATGATTCAGTAAGACTTAAAACAGACTTGTAAAATTGAAGTTCCTTAAATAAAACTATAATTTATCAAATATATTGTTTTCTGAAAAAAAAAAAAAATTAAAAAAAAAACACGGGTGCTAGGTTATTTTTCATGTTTTTTTTTACAAAGCTGAAAAAAAAACATTTTTTTCAGTTTGCAACACTACTCATACTACCATTTCTATCTTTTCTTTAGAGGTTAATCCTTTCTATTACACATTATTAAATCGTACATCAAAACCTCAAGTTACAGTTACCCTCTTGTCTCCCAGAGAAGTGCTTGCTGAGTGTAAGTTTGCGACCACCGATACGACAACGGGCCTCGTTCCCTACTAAGGGCAAACACTTCACCATCTCACTATACACACACACACACGGCCGAAATATATTCCATGTCCAGTGCAGTGTGTCTGTAAACATCAACAATATTACACATAAATTTATAGCATAATGTGAAACATGAACTTAAAGTAATGTACTCACTGACACTGAATTCCGTCACAAAAATTTATGGTTTCTTGGCCCCTGGCCTCCCTCAACCTCCCCTCCCCCCCCCCTCTATCCCTGCCACAAGGAGTTACATTCCTGCAACCTCATCCCTCCTGCTGTATCATCGCTAATTTTAAATTTAGAGCTAGGTTACAACAGCGTTTCTAATAAAAAAAAAAAAAAAAAACGTTATCGAAGCTTTTCAAATAAAATAGCAATATACACGTTCTAGCTCTTACCTGCCCCTTTTTTTTTCTTTTTTTTAACATCTCAAGTACTATACGGAGTTACTACAAAAGAATCATTTACTTTCAAAACCCGATTTATTCCAAAGTATTATACTTACAAATATGATTGATATATGAAAATAACTACAAAATATCCTAGTTTTATGCTCACTCTATAAATGTTCTGTGGCCACCCCCTTGGTGACACGGCATGCATCCAGGTGGTAGCTCAATTCAATCCACACATTTTGTAGCGTGATCGCGTCAATGATCATCAATGCATCACTGATCCGTTTCTTCAGCTCTTCTGTCGTTTTTGGTAGTGGGGGTATGTAAACAATGTCTTCAATGTGTCCCCAAAGGCACGAGTCACACGGCGTTAAATCCGGCGACCTGGGAGGCCAGGGTGAGGAAACAAGGTCATCATCACCAACACGGCCAATCCAGCCATGCGGGAGTTCATGGTTCAGGTAAGCACGTGAGGGGTGCCCCGTCTTGTTGGTAGACAAAATTCGAGGAATTTGCACAAAAATCATTGACCTCTGATGAATCTCTATGAATTATCACATGTGTTAACTAACCCAGAATCGCACATTGTGTTCCAGTTAAAGCGTCATCCTCTATTGCTTCCAACATTCTGATGTAAAAGTCAAATCCGGCGTTAAGTGTTGCAACAGCTACACACGATAGGTTTGAATTGTAACCGTCTTCGTAAAATCTTGCAAACAGTTTGCTGCGGTATACCAAGTTGACGGCTTGCTCAGTTCGTTGATTTCTTTGGAGAAAGCACGTAACTTTCCCTCAATCTCTCCACTGATTCGTCTGACACTTTACATATGCAACCATTGTCCTTGAATTGGCGATACCACCGCAAAACGCTTTGTTTACAAGGCGGTTCTTTTCCGTACTGCCTTATGAATGAACGTTGCACTGGTATGGCAGACGAATATTTCGCATTTTATAGGACGAAGAAACTTTTTCTCGCTTTGCCTCTATTTCCGGAGAGACTGAACTGAACCGGTTACCGATACCTGAACTAGTGCCGCCACGTAACTTGGGGTACAAACTTGAACTAGTTCTATCACGCCTCCTGGGGTACAAACTTGGATATATTGTGGTTATTTTCATATATCAAACATATTTGTAAAGATAATACCTTTTAATAAATCGGTTTTGAAATTGAATGATTCTTTTGTAGTAACCCTGCATATAAGCATTTTAAGCGCGAGGCAGGTGTTATGGAGCCAATCTGCGACGTTGCCAAAGCTCAGGAGAGAACTGCTGAAGCGTGTGATATTAGCCTCAGAACTGTATTGTTAAACGCGGCAACGTCGCATATTCTATGACATTCCTATTTCTCTCCCTCTCTTTGTGTCGCCCGCCTTCATATGTGGCGCGCACTATAACTGGAAAGAAAGTAATGGCGCATTCAATTATTTATTAGGATACTGACGGATAGCTTATGTCCCAGTTGATAAATGATTCTTAAACCCAAAACGGCGCTGTTTAATGAAGACCCATATGTGCTGTAATCATTGTGGAAAGATAAAACATTTTTCATAGCAAAAAAAAATTAGCGTTATCAATGTAAAAATATCAGAGAAATTACCATTAATAAAATTTAGGTTTGTTTTTACTGCTAAGCACTTTGGTGACAACTCGGAAAGTAAAGACAGTATCTTTGTGTAATGCGTGTATAATCCACTCTGCCTAGATACTTTCTAAGGCATAAATTATTATTCGTTCATAACTCAATTATTAATTAAACCCGAGATTTTAAAAATACAGGAAGATTGTGCTTTGATGATGTTTAATCGTTGTAGTTGTTCTATTTCTATCTTTGTATTTACCAGCGACGTGGTAACTGCCATTGAAACACGAGACGCAGGGCAACTGTTAATATTTTACTATGTATATACCATTACTATATTTGTTTATTTATTTATCTTATGGCCATAGCACATAATCAATAACACGTTACATATAACTGATTCACACTAATCAGATTTTACATAAATTATATTTAAAATTCAAAATTACATAACGCAGCCAATGTAATCTTTCATCTGAGATCTGAGATGACTATGAAGTCTTACGATGATCCCGTGAAGGCTTGAGTGCAATCAAAGGTCACGTGACGGATGGTTTGTTCCTCCTCACCACAGTCGCAGTTCGGTGAATCTCTCTTTCCTCATGTGTGGAGAGATGAATAAGATCTTCCATGGCCAGATCTGACTCTGTTGAGAGTTGCCCAGGTCTAGCGAGGGAGGACAAATCTTTTCGTCCCTGTTGATTGTCAAACAGGGAGTGCCATTCTGGTGAAGCTGAGGCTACCCACTACGATCTCCACTGCTTCTCTCGCGTTAAAATTCTTAGATATAAGCTGTTTTGCAGTATTTACGCTCGGACTTCTCGATTTAAGTTTCTGAAAATTGGGTGTAATATAGACTAGACTCCTCATGGTGCACCCCCTTATACGTGGTACACAGTCGGCCTACCAGACAATCCTGTATGATCTCCTGGCATCCAGAGCACAGCAATCCTCTTGTTACTACAATATTCTTAGGATAATATTTCTACTACTTATGTTCCATGGACATCGCGGCAGAAAAATAATTGTAGACGTGTTTCTTTTTCTTGGAAACAAAAGAGTGGTTTGAGTAATGAGCTATTTTAAATGTCAGCATCGTAATGTCTGTATTTGTAGAATGGCCGTGGTGGGTATTTTGTACTTTGATTAAACTCGTTTTCTTAAAATTTTCTGACTTTCAAAGCATTTCTTCTTCTTTTCTTTTCTGCTAACTAATACCTGATATTTGGCTGCATTGGATCGGAGAAACATACGGGTTTCTTATGCTCTAGCCGAAAGATATACTGAAGCCGCAATAGTCCATGTTTATTGCAACATACTTAATGGTTCAGTTACAAGTAAATATACCTTTTGCGGACTCCATGTGATGTAATATGAACAAAAGCTAGGTTACTGTAATGTCGGGTACTGGCGGCGATCGATCGATAGACGATCCGAGGCAGCGCTTGCCGCTTCCGTAGGTCATATACAATTGAGAAAGATTTCTACTTGTTCGCTACGTGTGCAATTCCAGCCACGCGCTGGCACAAGCACTGAGCTGACGGATGATGGCAGTTTACGTTCTGTGGAACCAGCATTTTAATGCACGTGTGCACTTATGCTCAGACTTGGTGAAGCGGAATAAAAAGAAATCTAAATAATTGAAATATTTCCTCTACAGCATGTTCCCAACATTGTCAACTATTTTGAACTTTCTGAACTACGACTATTAAATAGCAGTATGCGCATTATACGGACCGAGTATGGTGGTGAGTGATAACGCTCTGGCCTGCCATTCGGGAGGACGCGGGTTCGAATACAGGTTCGGCCATCCAGATTTCGGCTTCCCATAGTTTCCTGAAATCGCTCCTGGTGAATGCCGTCATGTATCCCTAAAAGAAAAATCCAAGTCTGACATCCTTCCCACAAATCTAATCACTACAAGTGATCAGAAATGTTTAACTGCAGTAGTTAGCTGCAAAGGTATTACACTTCCTATATTCAAATAGCGTAAACAGTACCAACTCTCAAATGGTATTCTGTCATCAACAAATTTTCTTCTTCCTGACAGAACATTTTCCGACGCCACATTTAAGACTCCATCACCATAGCGGCCATAGTAAGCGTTTATTGGTGACCTTCCATCATCATTCGAGTGAAAAATACATATTTCGATCTGTTAGTAACATGTTTAGTAATTCTTCCGTGAACATTGCATAATTTCTCAAGTGACATTCATATTTCATGAACACAAAATTTTTCTCCCCGCTACACAGTGCTGGCGTTTGAGCAAGAAGAAAGCAGATGGACGCCTGCCTCGCTATAGCCACACGAACACCACGTTAACGCAAAACCATTATTTACACTTTTTCTGTCGTCTGTAGACTGGTTTGATGCAATCTACGTCCTCAATAAGGAATAAACAAAGGAAATGAGTAAGGTACCAGGCCATTACTTTGTATAACTTCCAATTAGTCAGTTACTGTACAGTAAAAAATGTGACTTAGACACTGTGTCCACTGCAGTCAAGATGCGATATATTTTATTTACAGTACTTATTTATTTTTTGCTTATAGCTTTACATATTTTCGAGGTTATTATAGATACTGCGGTAGTATTACTGGTCAGTAAAGAAGTGGAGACAAATATATCAAAAAATTACAGGTTATTTATTTTGGCTGGGTAAGTTGATGGAGATCTAAAAACGTAAATACATACAACATATCTGCGAGGAAAGAAATTGATCTACAAAACGGAAACATGAGAAATGAATTGGATGATAATTTGGAATTTTCACATGGCTGAATACAAGACATTTCAGATAAAATGGACAAAGGCGGTCAAATTCATAATGAAGTACTGTATATTTCAAAGGAATTTGACAGAGTGAGGTATAAAATGGTGGTAAATAAGATATTCTTAAAAGATTAAAAACAGGGTTAGGTTTTTTTACATCTAGTTTTACGCCTGATCGACGTCGATATCATTCGAGGTGGGAAAGGACAGAGGACAAGAAACGGGAAGGTATTCAGCTATGGCCATTTAAAGGAACCGTCCATGCATTTGCCTGGAGTAATTTGCGAAAAGCAAGAAAACCCAAATCTGGTTGGCCAGACTGATATTCGAACCCGCGTCTTTCCGAATGTGTGGTGAGAGGAAAGAGTTGGAGAAGTAAATGCAAAAGTGAAAGTGAAGTTGGGAGTGCCTTGGGATAGTGAGAAGTTGTATGCAGACGAATTAATGTTACAATAGGATCAAAACGGGAGAAGACTGAATAGCTGCAGGGTAAACTGAACAGTATATCAGGCTGGGTAGGTCAACATGTAATGGAGATATATGCATAGAAGATTAGGTTTATTAGGTAAACATATAAATACTAAATTTTTATTATGATTACATGGAGGGGAACGAATTCCTTTGTTGAATACTTGTAGTTCAAATATCTTGGCATAAAATTTGATGATAAACTCAAGTGGGCAGGCCACATTGGGTAGGCGGTAGGAAAGGTTTACAAAATCCTTCTCTTATTGCAGAGTGTGATGAGGGGTTGTACCAGAAAATTGATTGAACTGATTTTCAGAATCTTCGTCAGACTCTGCTTGAGTATGGCGGTGTAGTTTCGAACCAGCATTCTGGGCATCATACACAGAAGTTGGAGGGAATGCAAAGGAGAGCAGATAGATTTGTCTGAGGAAATTACCGCGGAACACAATCAGTAAGTAATATGTTTAAGGAGCTGGGATGGAATTCGTTGGAATATAGGATGGTAGTGCACAAACCGTATACTGGTGATGAGATGTTGAAAACTATCAGAAGAGTTAAGCGTAATATTTGTAAAGAAACCACAGGCTGCCACACGATTTAATGAGCAAGGGTGTGGGAAAATTTTCTCTGTATGTAAGGAAGTCATGGACTGGAATACTAATAACTCTCCTCCTTCTTCATAACCTTTTGATAACAATTTGTGGTCGGCTGCCTTTCATCGTAGGTATAGTCAAATTTGGAACTATGGTTTTAAACCCGCATGCCCTTGTCATCGCCAAACATTTGATACATATTTTCATGTCGTATTAAATACTAATGGGGGAAGTGAAGAGTTGCCATTTGTCTGTGAAACGTGAAACTGTGTTTAGCGAGTGAGAAGTGTATTTTTTGTTTGTGAAATGTATAGATTATGAGATGGATATTTGGGGATCTTGCAGGAATAGGCCTTGACCGCTGCAGAAAGCAGTTTAAAACCACCGTCAGGATGGCTGCTACGCGGAAGCTAGGGCTCGTGTCCTGTCCCGTTGTACCTCAAAGATCCAGCAGGCAACGCTTCAGCGCACTCAGCCGCACTGGAGTGTTAAACTTTCAGAAATACTAGATCAAAATTTGTTGATTGAAATGTTCATAAGTGGTGAAACTGCACTCAGAGAATCTATGATAGACAATGTTAAAGTGGAAAACTATGTGTAGGGCCTATTGTAAAAACTGCCAACGAGTAAATACTCCAACTAAACCAATCTGAAGTATGAAGTAATTGTTATCTGAATTTTTTAGCAACTGTAGAGTGATTATTTTATTTTAGTTCTCTTTAATTTTTGATGTTTAGAATTTTCTGTGTGTCAGGCCATTGTATTGAGCTTGGCCGTCATTATTTCTTTGCTGAGTTGTCAAATTTGGTGACTTGTGTGTTATTTTTTATAACTAAGTTTTCCATTTTTATTTTTGTGTTTTTGTTTTAGAAATCACGAATGCTTTAAAAATTCATTCAATTTTTTGGTGTGTGTTTGCTGATACATGTCATTACATCATATTGGGGAGAGCGGGGTGGGTTCGGACAGTGGGAGACTCTGGACATTGCTAAATTTCATACAAGGAGAAAGATACTTGGCAACCCTGCTGCTTGTTCTGGTGAGTCATAAGTTGCTTTTTAATAGCCAACGCCAACAGTCAGGCTGTGACAATCCGCATTCTTATCACGACCATTTTCCTGATTTTGTGTATTCTGATGTAAGTTTCGGTGCTCCATTCGGAAGGTATGGATTTGGAGAGTATTCAGATGGCAATGAGCAAATATTTTTTAGTGGAAACTAAGTTAGGTAATGAACTTAATAAAACAGAACTGATTCCACTACTGTCCCTATTAGTCACATTAAAATGTAAGTTTTTCTTATGATGGATGTATGGGAGAGATCGGACAGTTTGTCCGAAGTCTCCCCATTATATCTGAAGTTTTTTCATTCTATCTAATCTCTCCCCATTTATGTTATTTAAGTTTGGTTTTAGAGAATGGTGAGGTATTACTAAAAGAGGATGGATAAGACCTTTTGTGCTGCCACAATGGAAAAGGCAGTTAGCAAAGTCCTAGAAAGGTGAGCATCGATTAGAAAAACTGCTTGTAAATACCAGCTTAAGATATCAACACTTCTTGACTGTATAAAAAGAACAAAGAAGAATCCAGAAAATGTTAACTATTCCCCAGACTAAAAAAAAAGTCAAAATTTGACACCTTGCATGGAGGAAGAATTGTCAGATTATCTTCTTAAAAGCAGCAAAATGTTTCATGGACTGACACCATCCTGTGCAAAACGCCTGGCATATGAATATGGGGTAAAAAATAACTTGGCTGTACCAGAAAATTGTTATGCGAGTCGATCCGCATCTCGGGATTGGTAATTCATCGGCGTCCTTCAACAGGACACCTGAACCAAAAAGTTTAGCAAGAATGACTAGCTTTAACGCAAATAACTTAATAGTTTTTCAGGAAAAGTTGGAAGAGATCTTGAAACGTTATGCTTTTGAGCCTCATGAAATTTATAATCTGCGCGTTATGACCGTTCCTCGAGTGCCTAAATTTTTTCACAGAAAGGCCAATGCCAAGTTAGCCAAAATATAGTAAATATTCTATTGATAATAAGATATTGTTATTGATGGACAATCTGGAAACCCACCTGTCTATTGAAGATCTTGATTATTGTAAAGTAATGGCATTTTTGTCCTTACTTTTCCTCCCTGTAGCACAAATAAGTTTCAACCTCTGGAAACTTGGATTTATAGGTCCTTCAAGGCAAGGATATGACTCATGGATGATAAATCATCCTGGGCAACCCCTCAGCATTTATTATTTTCCCTCCATATGCTATTCAGCCTGGGACAAGTATGCTACTTCGTCAAACATCAAGAAAGGATTTGAATCCACTGGTTGTGCCATTCTAACGGGGAAACTTCACGCAGCAAGAGTTCCTGGGGGCTTATGTTACTGAGAGACCACTACCAATTGAAACAAATCCATCTGATGGGCGGTTGAAGGATGGTTGCCACAAAAATGAAAAGTTGGATTTTGCAACACCCTCAACGTGCAGATCCTTGCACTCCTCCTCGAACTTGATCTGCAACTTGTCTCCCTCAACTAGCATTATATCACCGAAAAATATTCAACCTTTTCCAAAGGTTAAAGAAAGAAAAGTCGCAAACCAAGGTCATAAGAGAGAACGTTGCACGATTGCCATAGACACCCCGCAAAAATAAAACTGCTGCCACGAAAGAAAAGTGTAAAAAGATTTCCGGAAGAGAAGCTAAGCCTATTCAAAACTGTTTGAAACTTCGCCCAGAAAAGAAGCTACAGCTCATCTCTCAGCATCCACAATCATGGTCACATGAATGCGAATCAACAAGCAACTCTTTGTCTGAAAGTGAATCAGTGTTCTTTCAAATATTGGAGACTCATCAGCAGGGGAATGGGAGGAAGGAATTTCTTTTGACCCAGATAATACTAGTGTTCCTGTTGGTTCCTACGCAGTTGTTAACATTCATGGGAAGTCAACGTCAAGTGGATGACGATACCTAGCAAGAATTGAAGAAGAAGACACGGGAGGTTACATAGTAAGGTTTCTAAAAAGAAAGAACTTATCATACACATTTACTTTGTCTGATGAAGGGAGATGATTCTTTTTGCCATATGACGTGATGTTTAATCTTCCCTCTGCTCAAACGGACACTAGTGAAAGGTTAAAAAATATGGAACTGAGTGATTTTTTTGTACTAGTAATATCATTTCCTTCTAAAAATAAAGACACTACAAAGTATTTTTTAAGTTTGTGATGCTTATTTTGTGATTTTTATTAATAAATGCAATTTTTTAATCTTGTATTAGTGTGTCCAGTATCTCCCCTTAATCTGTCCATTGTCTCTCACATAGTGGGAGACTTCCGACAATTTTCAATTAAAAAAAAAGAAACTATTTATGTAAAAACTAAAATCATTTTAGTCATAGTCTATTGAAATTAAGAAATCTTAATCCCCATAGATTCAAAACAATTAACATTTCGAAATATTAATTTTAAATTAAAGCTACAATACGCAGTTAAAAAAACTATCCGAACCCTTCCCGCCCTTCCCTACTTGTCCAATGTGTCCTGCCCAGTTAAGTTTGTTATCAAATGTAATGCCAAGACATTTACATTTCAAGTCTTCAGCAAACAATTCTTTCCCCACCTTATAATCATAATCAAACATTAGTTTTTTATTTGTGTGTTTAATAAGCTGACTATTCTTTTCATTTATCTACATTTCATGTTTACCAACCCAACTAGATATCATGTCCAGATCACCTTACAACTGTTTAAGTCCTCTACCGTTTTGATCCTTTTATATAGAATTATGTTACCTGCAAACAATCTAATTTCTAATAGTAAACAATCAACACAATTAATCATTAGAATAATGAATAGCAATGGTCCCAATACGCTACCCTGTGGCACTCCCATTTTTACTTCCCTAACTTTCTGTTGTCTGCCTTTTAAAAAATTTTCTACCCAGCAAATCCCTTTCTCATCCACTACAATGGTTTTTACCTTATTTAATGCCATTTTATGGCTGACTGTGACAAAAGCCTTTGACAGATCTAGGGCTACACTATCAGTTTGGCTGCACTCAGTCGCTTTTGTATATGTATATACATATACAGATATTTTAAATCTTCTATTCTACCCTGCTGTCTCTTAACTCTTTTATGTTCTCTTCTTTCCAACCTCTTTAACCTCCTCACTTACCTATTGTAGTATAAGGGTTCTCTACTTCTCTTTATGTTCTGCTTTGGAATCAGGCCCGCCGCTAGCTGTTTGAGAGCCCGAGTGCCATACCGATTATGCCGCCCCCTGTCTAACTACAGCTAGTGGTGGATCTAGGAATTTTCCGAATCGGGTCAAAAGAGATTGCCACCCCTTCAAACATTATTTGCCGCCCCCATTGTTGCCTCGCCGGCCGCCCGAAGCAACAGTTGAACTAAAAAAAAAAGGTCGCTCTCTAAACAATACGCTGCAAATTTCGTCGCGGTGACAATAGAATGGCGACTATTGCCGGGCGGCGGCTGTCTATCACTTGATTTACTGCCCCCCGCGACGTGCCGCCCGCGTGCGGTGCACTCCTTACACGCCCGCTTACGGCGACCCTGTTTGGAATAGATTTTTTCCCCCTTTCTTATTATCTCTTTGAACTCTTCCCACCTTGATTCTACTGTACTTGTGCCTTTCTTCCATTTGCTGAGACGCTCTCTGAAATATCTCTTCAAATTCGAAATCTGTGCCTTTTTATAATTGTGCCTATTTCCCCCTTCAATTTTTGGCTGCTGGTTCACTGAATCCTCTAATATCCATCAGAACTGCTTGATGACAACTTATTTCTTCGGTTACTTGACACCCCACAAGGTTATCATCGGGGTTTATTATGAATATATATAAAATATTTTGTCCTCTCGTGTTTTGCTCTACCACTTGTGTAAATCTTCCTTCCCTTATTAAGATATTTGCAAATCTCCATTCCCTTGTGTTATTAATCTTATTTCCTACCCAGCTTACACCTGATAAATTTAAATCCCCACCAATAATGACCATTCCATTCTCACCTCTAGAAATCTGAGTATGAATTTAATTTCTCCCCAAGAGCTCTATCATTAAAAACAGGACATAATTAGATCATTAATGTCCATACCCTGCTACAGATCTTAAAGTTCCTAAATTGAACAAGAAATTTTACTGGTAATCCATTCATAAAATCTATTGTTCATTAATGAGTACTGAATCTTTCAACCCTTCGAGTTGGATTTCCCAGAAGACTATTGCAGTTGGCGTTAGGGATTGAAAATAAGCAAAATGAACCAATTTCGTCACACTGAGGGCAACTATTGCTAATATTGAACGAGTTACAACTGTGGCTGCACTCAGTCGCTTAAGTAAATTGGTAGAATCTAGCCCCAATTTAAATTATGTCTATAACTACAGCTACAAATTTTACAGTTTCATATTAAATATTTTGTTTATTCGAAATATTTGCAGCAATTTCGCCGTTAGTTCCTTACTGGTGTGATGGTAATTTTTTTTAATTTTTATTGTGTCTGTAAAATTTGGGGATAGAAGGAAAAGTTTGAAATAATCACCAATTGTATTGCGTAATGTAAATCGTACAGTAAACCAGAAGTGGAATGAGTGGAATGTTCTCCTCGCGGGCAGTATCTTTGCGTCTGTTCTGTTTGTCGTCAGCTGCTTCGTGGCTTAAGGCGTGTGTTTACTGTAATATTGCAATATCGCGTTGGAAACACGAGAGACTGCAGTAGTGTGGAAGCAATAAACGTGGAATTCATCAACCAGGAGGTACGTTGCTGTCTTTATGGTGTTTGTGGAATCGAGCTGTTCCTGCGTTCCTTTTTACAATTCGGAGAAAGAAAAGTTCGTTGATGCCCCCAACCATTACTCGGAAAAATGTGTATTTGTTATGGGATTGGCATTATACAATCGTAAATTAAATCAATTTCCATTTTCACAAGTGTAACATAAGTGCTAATTATGCTGCATACGTTTGAGTTAAATATTCCACAAAAGTTTAATATTTCCTCTTTCATCACTCGAAAGATACGAGCAAATTTCTGTACAGAAACCCTGAAAGTAATTTTCAAGAATTTTAAGTTTGTTGAAGTTGTTTGTGCTTCTAACAGTAGTTGACCACTACAATGCATCGATGTGAAACTCTTTACATTGTGATTTAGTAAACAAAGGCATTCTTCCTATTATCAGCGAACACATTAATTTTTTTTTGTATTTGTGATGTAACCTGATTTCTATCCTGTTGTTTTGTCTGTATTTATTAATGCTTTTCCGATAGCTGTATGTTGCTTAGATACTGTTTTGCAATTGTCTATAGTTGTTTCTTTAATATCCCTCCCTCTTCACTTGTTGAAGTTACATGTGAAGTTTTTTAAATATATTAAATATGTACAATACAATACATTCATTGCATTGGTCAGGACAATGTTAGTTTCTGCTAAATACTTGTATAAGCCAAGCAAATTATAAACGAAAGTGGGTTACACTTCATTACATATGTAAGTGGCTTTACATCAGGTAAAATCCTTTAATTTCAATTTTTTAGTTGTTGAGGTTAAATAAATAGTTTGACACATGTTAGAACCGATGTTGTTCCTTAATAAATTTTACAGCACATGATCTTCGTCACATTCTGATTTGATATTTGCTTGGTCCTTATGGCCTAACTATACAAAGTTTGTTAAAGATGATCAAAACTGAGGGATGACGTTAATATATATCTCAGAAATTTGTAAGCTTTTTAAAAGCTACAGTTTGTGTATCTGAATGCAAGCTGACAAGGCCAAATGACTATAGAAAACTGCCTTAAAACCATGAGCAGTTTGATCGCCTAATATGATTCCACTTAATGGTTTATAATTGACATTTGCTCACACTAACTTTGCTTGCACTATCTTTCTCAAATTTCATTATGAAGGCCCATAATACATGGCATCCTCATGTAATACATAAAAATGAATGTTTGTTTGTTGGTTTGTTCGTCTTCTGTGCGTTCCTATACCATTCATCTGATTATGATGAACTTTTATGAGTTATTCTGTGCGTGCCTGCAAATGTTTCTGACCAAAACAAATAAAAAACCACCCTCTCTTCCCCTATGCACCCCACAATTTATTTAAATGTTTTTTTTTAAAAAAACTCACAGTTTTTATCCAATATCGATGGAACTGTGCACATGTAAACTTTAAAACAAATAGAAAGTACTGTCCACTTGTGTCTGCAAAACCCCACCCCTCTACACCTTTACATCCACTCCCAAATTTTTTGACAATATTCTTCATACAAATACATAGATTTTATCATATTTTGATGAAAAACTGCATATGTGTACTTTAAAACAAATAGAAAAATACTGTATGTGTTTTTGTTTACAAGTCCTAACCTCTCTCCTCCTTTACACACCTATACTTTATGTCAATATTGTTCACACAAACCCATAGCTTTTATCCAATTTAGATAGTACTGAACACACATGTGCTTTAGTATAGGTTGGTCTGGTATCTCAGGTTATCAAAGCATTAACTCCCCAAACGTTTCTCTCTATGGTACTGGGTTCAAATCCCAGTGGGAGCAGGAATTTTTATGAGTTAGATATTAACATATGAGTTACATTGTCACGTTCTGTGGTTGGGATTCTACATCATATATAATAATAATAAATAAAGAGTGGTCTGGAAGCTCACTGGTGAACAGGCTTTTCAAAAGTTCCCATGTTTATATCACAGTGGAAGTTGAAACTTTTAAACGTGGTATTTGATCCCATGAGTTGTGTCTGATCCTTGGTTTTGATTCCATATTGTATTGTAGGCCCAGAGGAAAAGATGTTGCCATCCTATCTGTGACACACTAGCTTAGTACACCTTCAGGATAATTCAGCCAACCTTCAGGATGTGAACTAAATTAAAATTTTTAATGTTTTTTTTAATAATCAGGAAGATATTGTCTACATTTAGTTTGCAAAGGGGGTGTACTGGAGATCGCGATTCCGGTACAATAACATTGTGTCTGCGCGGAGTGCTGACGTCACAGCTAGCTATACGTCACGTAAGTATTCAGCGCGCAGGTTTGAACGGCTTTTCCTGTTGTTGTTGTGGGTGTACTGGAGATCGCGATTCCGGTACAATAACATTGTGTCTGCGCGGAGGAATTCGATCTGAGATTTTCGATATATATTGGATGTCGATACATATTGTGGGTATTTATAGGCGGTCAGTTTCCGTTATGTGATTGAAGAGACATTGTTTGTGTATTAGGATGAATGTAGTGAAAGTGTATGTTTGTAGTTGGTTCTTTATAGTTATTGGTGTGTTTTCGGTCTTGTGTTTGTGGGAAGTTTTAGTGGTGGATTGTGGGGTATTTTATGTTGGTGAGTGTTTTGATATAAGTGTCGGTGGTTAATGAGACATTGTGGGTTATGTGTTGTAGTTGCTTTTTTGTTTTTTAATTAGTAAGGTTAGTAAGGTTAGTTGGCTACTGATACGGTAAGTGTTCATGTGTTTGTAAAAGTTAATACGTTTTTTGTTTAGTGAATTGGTAATTTTTTTCTCGTTCGTTTCTTGCGACAACGTTTTCGCGAATTTTTAATTTTTCTGGCGGAAGAAAGTTTGGTATTATTGGACATCTTAATTGTTCTAGGATTTGGCATTATTATTTTATAATGGTCTAACGGAAGATTTATTTAGTAATTATTTACGAAGTAGATTTATCTGTTTTGTATTGGTGTACGTTTTATTCGTGCGTAATTTTGCAGTCGGAAAAAATGGTTTAGGGTTTATTATAAAGTAATTATTCTTTGATGATAATTCGTGTGCAGAAGTATTACAAGTATGTTATTTAATGTTGATGTAGCGGAATCGCGTTTCCAATGGAACGAATGGTTTGAAAGTGCTTAGGATATCATGATTTTGGTGTAAAATTTTATTAGATTGCATGTGTTCTAATTTAGGTTTCAAGTGATGTTTGATTTCAAGATTGTGGTATCGTGTTATACAGTTGGGCGGGTGGGGGTTTATTGGAGATGACGATACCATTTTTTGGTTTTTACCCTTTATATGGGTTAATATATTGACTGTTTTTGTTCCCCGCCCAGATAACCCCCTAGTTCCCGTGCTGTCCCGTTACATTTGTTGCTGCGTTGGATGGTGTTTACGTCATAGGCGCCATGTTGTGACGTCATTGTTTTGCGCGGCGGAAAGTAGTTCTACCGGTATCGCGTTCTCCAGTAATCCCGCAAAGTGAAACCACTCTTTTCCTTACCCCTCTTCCTCACCAGTAATTTATGCCAACATTGTTCATACAAACCCACAGTTTGTAATCCAACTTTGATAGTACTTACCACACATATGCTTCAAAACAAAATGGTCTGTAAGTGAATAGTTAATGGGAGTACTTATGGAAGTTTCTGTCTTAGGCCACGGTTTTAAATTCACGGGGAAGCAGGAATTTTTAGGAGTTGCATTTGATCTTCTGAGCTAACTCTCAGATATTCTGTGGTTCAGGTTCCATTAAACTGTAGGCCCCAGAGGAAAGGAACTGGCTGTCCTATGTTTGACACAATGGGTTAGTGCACCTCCTTTGGGAGGATTCAACCAACCTTCAGGTTGTGGAATAAGTTAGTTTCTTTACTATAAAGCAAACAGGAAAATAGTATCTATGGTGGGTTTCCCTCTCCTCCTTTATGCCTGCCCTCAGTTTTTTCCAACACTCAGAGTTTTATCTGGCTTTGATAGTATTTAGCTCATCAGTAGTTAAAAAAACATAGTGGTTTGGTAGCATAATGGTTAAGGCTCTTACTTTCAAAAGTATCTTGGTCTGGTGAAAGGTGCCAATTCCAGTGGAAACAGGAATTTTGGAGTTGTATATGATCAATGGCTTAGTTTGCCCCATCTGGGTTGGGGACTAAATTATTATTATTTTTTAATTTTTAAAACAAAGAGAAAAATACTGTCAATATTTAGTTTGCCAAATGAAACCCTTCTTATCCTTTACTCCCCTTAATTTTCGTAAATGTTCTTTATAAAAATTCATTGTTTATGTCCGATTTTGATGTAACTTGACATATGGTTACTTTAAAATGGCGAGAAAAATATTTCCTACATTTCTTTGGTTTACAAAAACCCACCAATCTCCCTTAAGCAAAATTTGCTCTCAAATATCTCGAAAGTAGTAGGGATTGTAACCAAACTTGATAGAGATATCTGTGATATTCTGAGAGCCCAAAACATTTCCTGTCAAATGGTGTTGGACTAATTTTGACTGAATAGTTGACAACCAAGAAACTCGAACTTAAAAATTTAAAAATCTATAGTTTTTATTTGATCCTGCATACAGATGTTTCAAAATAAATGAAAAATGGTGTTTTATTTAGTTTAAAAACTGCACACACTATTGCCCTACTCCCCTATCAATACTAATTTATGAAAGCAACTTTTCCGGTTTTTGTATTGATAGGGAAATCCGCCAATGTGGATGCTGATGGAAATTTTTTATTAAAATCCAATAAATGGGATAAAATATTAGAACTTTTATATCCAGCATCTAAGGAACACTTTAGACCGTATTTTTCTCTTTGTTTTAAAGTAAAAAAAAAAAAAAAAAAAAAAAAAAAACTAACTTAGTCCACAACCCAATGGTTGGTTAGATCCTACTGAAGGGGGTAAAATAAATAATTGATCATATACAACTCTTAAAATTTTCTGCTTCCACCTGAATTTGAACCTTACACCAGACCAAAAAAATATTTGAAGTAAAGAGATTTAATCATTGAGCTACGACATTGCTCTTGTTTTGCTAAGTACTATTACAGCTGTATATAATCAATGGGCTTGTTTTAAGGACTAAAAGAATTGTATATACCAAAGCAATAGATTAAACTTTTTCAATATTAATTTAATTTATAAAAATCACTGTCACTCATTTATTTTTTCTTTGTCTATATGTGTATCCACTTAACATGTTCACTGCTAATCACACGCCATCACATGGTGAGATGTCAACGCTAAAGTGCTAATCATGCACTAGTGTGTGGTGTGGAGTTATGCCTCAGTATCCATTGCTCTCTCCTTCAGTTGGCAGTGTCTCTGCTGGTATTCGCATATAGTAAAAGTTATCAACAAGTTATAATGGCAAGTGATTTCATATGTATAGCTTTATTAGTTTCAAAAAAATATTGAAATATAAGTTGTAGTGATGATAGTTTTGCAGGGCCTTTTGCCCCAAAAGATGACTGATGCTGTCTAATAAGCCTCTGACAGATAGTGAAATTAGAAATTTATTTGTTCAGATTAGTACCAAAGCGATATTTGTTATGACAGTGATGAAGAATTAATTCCTCCCCAACGTGCCCAATGCCCATGATATCTTGAATTCTAAAGAGGAAGATTTGCTAGACATGCAAGAGAGGATATATCTTCAGCATCTGTGATACACATTGGCTGCCGGATGGATAGCTATAAAATGTATTTTAATGTGTGACTTTAGTACAAAATGTACTATTTTATTGAGAAGAGTTTTTAGATTTATGTAATATTTTTTAACAAGTGAGTATGCACAAACTTTCATGTATATAACTCCAAGCTTAACACCAGAGGCACTATTAATGTACAACATCCACAGGTTCTGAAGAAGACTCCCTTAAGGTCAAAACCGGTAAACAATAAATTCAATGAATATTGCAACAGGTTTGCTGTGTTTCATTTTACAATTGAAGAAATACCAGTTGCTGTTGATGCTGCCATGCTCAAGATTTTGATAATAATATTTGTTAGTAATAATGTATCATATAAAAATAATGCTTTTTGCCAATTTTTAATTATTATTCATTTTTATACATCACACACAAGTGTGTAATATGGCATTTAGGAAATTATTTTACCTCTATTGCCTATCACATGCTGGCACGTTGTAAGAATATGCCATCAGGAAAGGCATAATTATTACTTGGTAATTAATATGACACACTTAATTTCATTTTATAACCATTTGTAATCATATTTGTTATAAGATGTAAGTTGGCTTATGGGGAAACCCATTTCTATGGCACGGGATTTATTATCAGAAAAAGAGGCGTTGTAATGCATGCCAGGCAAAGCTAGTTTAAGAAAATTATCAACTGATAAAGTAGGACAATAGTCGCACTACATATAAATTACTGACACTTGCACCACATGAAATTGATAATTTTACAGTAACATTAGGGATATTACTGCTCACAGTAGAGAAATAAAATGATCTGTGTACAAGTCCAACACTAGTAAGCTAACATAAGCCTAAATTTTTAAGGGTTTGGAGCTGCAGGACAAACGAATTTATGCTTTGGGCAGTGATGATATTTATTACATGTTTTTATTTTGTCCAGGTCTCCAATGGAAGAGACAGCAGGACTGCTGTTGAGCACTTTGTCTAAAGAGGAATTGCTTTCCAGACCAATTTTGCAGTTTCCTCAGTTCCTTGAGACTCTCCTGGAGGCTGGTGACATCAGCTGCAGTGAGCTAGAGGTTATAAACCGCCAGCTGGACTCTCCAGAGAAAGCTCCACTTCTCATGAGTGCGCTGTGTCGGGCGGGACACCTGCACCTGCTGCGGATGGCGCTGCAGCACCGCCCGGGTCTGGCTACACTCGCTGTCGACAGTTCTTCGTCGATGCCCCTGCACGTGGCCTCGAGGCACGGCCAGGCCGCCGCCGTGCGGATACTGCTGGATGCGGGGGCAGACCTGGAGGCGGCAAGAGAGAACGACGGGTGGACTGCGCTGCACGAGGCGGCGGCGTGTGGAGGCATTGGCGGGGCCGACGTGGCGAGAGAGCTCTTGAGGTTCGGGGCCCAGGTGGACCGCAAGGACAAGGCTGGCAGGACAGCGCTACAGCTGCTGTCGGCAGCAGGCGACATGTCAGTCGCACAAGTACTGGTATTGGCAGTGGCAGACACCACTACAGGAGGAGAAAACAAGTCTGCGAGACCACTGCTAGAGGCAGTGAGAAACAGTGACGTTTGTGCTGTGCAGTACAAGACAGCATCACGTGGAGCCAGTGGTGGGGTTGATGTGGGCCACGGGGGTGTTGCACAGCCACTGGACTCGGCCATAGCAGACACCACTGTGGGAGAAAGGAACTCGTCTGTGAGACAGCGGTTGGAGGCGGTGAGAGACAGTGGCTCGAGTACTGCACAACACCAGGCAGCGGCATGTGGAGCCAGTGTTATGGGCGACATGGTCAGAGAGCTGTCGAGGTCCGGGGCCCGGGAGGACCCCCAGGACAGCAGGACACCACCGCACCTGACTGCGGGCATCACACAGCTAATAGACTCGGCGGTGGCAGACACTGCTATTTATGGTGCTGATGGATCAACTTTAGGGTACGGCATATAATTATATTAAAAATTAAACTCTGTCTTAATTTTTACTCTGTTTTATTGTTTAAGAAGAAATATATATCATTAGAAACCTTATAATATTCATATTATGCATGTAATTAAACGTAGCAGTTGGGCTGAATGTTATCAAGGTATAACATGCTAGACTTAGCCCATCATGTGTTCTTCTCCTGATATGTTTCAAAATTTTTAATATTTATTTAACTTGGGTTCTAGTTACCTGCACCTAGGGCTTGTACAAATTGTGTTACACCTTGTTTTTATAGGGTGTTTCTTATCCATTGTAGATCTAAACCCAGTTTCACACTATTGAACCACTGGTTGAAATAGATGAATACTGTGTTATCAGCTTCTTGTTTAAAATTTCATTTCACTGGTTACAAAAAAATTGTCAATGAAATCGAATTAACTCAACAATTCTGTAATTGTTTCAAGCATTTCTACGTTCCAGAATACTGTACCACAAGCGTAGTTTTGTGTTTATTCTTTTTTAGGGTCTTAGTGATGGTATTATTTCTGTATCTGTAGAACTCCTGAAAAGTTAAATAAATTCTTCATAAGCTGTCTCTCATCTGCACAAAAATGGAAGCCATGATAGATTATCCAATTCCTCCTGAGACATCCACAGTAATGTTTTTGTTTGTTTCCATACACTGATTTATACACTCCTTTTTTGACATGTCCCTTAAGTTTTATGTTGATTGGGCTACATTTTTATTTGCACCCTGTATTTTAAATTTTTTTTTTTTTAAGAGCTTATCTGTTGTATCTTTCCAATAATATTTATTAAGCAAACTGGCTGCTAAGATTTCCATACCCGAGGATTCTATTCACTGCTTTTCCTTAAAATTGTCTTCTTGATACAGTTTTTGTTCCTGGCATTCACTCAAGAGTTGGATAACTGGGGACAACAAAATTTGATAAACACATCAACCAGTTCTTATAAGCATTTTGGTTGAAAAGATCTATTTTTACATGATACCCCTGGGGGTTCATATTGTATTTGAGACATATATGATCACTTTTTACCGTAGGAAGTATAAGACCGTACAGTTATTAGTTTGTTATTTAGCTCCATTTACTGTTCTCTACACCTGTAACCACTTTTAATATTAAGAGTCATGGTTGTATTAAAATGTTAGAATAGAGACATCCTTATCTTTGATTGCTGAGACTTTCATCAAGTTAAAATTGGGAATTCGTAATATTTTTTGTGATTTTTTTGTAAAATAAAGTATCTGGTTAAGTGTTTTAGAATTCAAACATTTCAGAAACATAATTATTTAGTAAGATACAATACGTAACGAATGTGTCTTAGTATAACGTGTATGTAAATGTCAAAAGAAATGGAAAATGACTCATCACTCACCAAAGTTGGTCAAAACGAGTGAAAAACAGATGTGACGAAAACAAACATATATAATACTTCGGTTTCCACTTTATTCATGTAATAGAAACTGAATCATGTGGTTAGGGAGGTGTGTACATGCTGAAGTTTGCAACATAACATATGAATTATTGATATGTCAGGAAAGACTGAGATGTTTATATATATATATAGCAAGTGGTGATAAAATTAATAATATAACAAAAGGGTCTGAAATATTAAAACAAACAGTATATAAATAAATAAATTTGTTTTGGAAGAAATTTGTAACTAGTTAAATGATAATACTAATAATAATGTGTGATGGGCCATAAGGCAAAATTTTCTCAGTGGTTGTGGTCAGTTAGGTGTCTGGTATCCAGGATATTTTGGTTTGCAAGTTCCCATCTTCAAAGTTCTGAACCAGTGGTGGTTTCAGGGAAAACTCTGATAGCTCTCATGGTGAAACAGTCATTGAGATTGTTAGAATTGTGATAATTGACATGTTCTGGTATTGGGAGGTATAAGTTGCTGGTGTGTACTGTTTGTCTGTGGCCATTCATTCTGACTGAGAGTTGCTGTGTTAGTGAGGCCTACATAGGAAATAGTGCAGTTGCAGCAGGTTAGCTGGTATATGAATATCTGTTGTGGAGCATGTGGCATGTCTAATGAGGGGGAAGGTGCCCCTGTGGCAAGGTTGGAATATGTTGTAGTGGGAGGATGCATGTTGCAAGTTTTGCAGGCAGGTCTATTGTACAGCGAAGAACCATATTGTACTTTTGGAGTCTGGTGGGTATTTGTGAACCAAAATGTTTTTGAGGTTAGGTGGTTTGCTGAAACATGTATGGGGGATAGTTGGTAAAATGTTTGGTAAATGAGTACACATTTCTGGAAAGGAGAGAAGGAAGTCATGCCCCTGTTGTAAGATTTGATTGACAGATTTCGAGGCCAGGCAAGAACTGGGCCACAAGGTCATGGTTTTGATTTTGGAGGTGCCGGGCGGGAGTGGTTACAGGGAGGTTGCGTGGTTGCATGGGAGATTTGTTTATGTGCAAGATCTGCTGAGTAAGAGCAGGAAATAAGGGCTTGGGATAGGTTCTATTAGTACGGGGAGAGAGATTCAGAATCAGAACAGACATGTCTGCCACAGACAGCAAGGATGTAGGGGTGGGGTAGTTTTGTATGGAATTTTGTGGCAGCTGTAAAATATCCTGGATACCAGACACCCACCTGGCATCAACAACCAATAAAATTCCTGTCATTTGATCCATCACTCATTATTATTGGTATTATCATTTAACTAATTAAGTTATTTATTTATATACTGTTCATTTTAATATTCCTGACCCTGTTGTTATATCATTACTTTTATGACCACCTGTGATATATATATAACATCTCTGTCTTTCCTGACATACCGCTAATTCATGTAGTCATGTGATAAAGTTCGGCATGTGCACACCTCCTGAACTACTTGACTCTGTTTCTATTACATGAATAAGATGAAAACCGAAATGTTGTATTTGTTTGTGTTCATCATATATGTTTTTCATTTGTTGCAACCTTCATCTTTGGTGAGTGATGAGTCATTTTCCCTTTCCTTTGTCATTTATATATCCTAAAAACTATTTTCCTGTTTCATTTGTATAAAGTGTAGCAGTTTAACATTTATCTGGTATATGGAACTGTAATTGGTTCTTAATGTATCGTCATGTGCCTATATGTAACTTAACCCATAAATTTTAGTGCCTGTCCTTAGCAAAGGATTTAATTATTTTATCTTTGCAGGGTAACAATTAGATTTCATCAAGGCCTAGCCCGGTGTCATGACCAAGAGGATACTGGTATGGTAGAAAACACATCTGCTATGAGGCCACTGCAGTTTGTGTGTGCTAAATGTCTGCAGGTTTACAACACAAGGGATTTGATAATAAGACATGTGTTCTGCCAT
>JARYHS010013449.1:0-25090 GCA_031002005.1 Vandiemenella viatica | reverse complement strand
CCGCTTCGATCCTTGGGTTTTTCTTCTCTTTCTTCCAAAAGTAGCTGCTGATATATATCCATATATCCCTTCATGTGGTAGATGTGTCACCAGATGATTATTTTTGCCGTAAACTATTTGCAATGCTGGAAACTTACATAGTGTTGATAATATCATGTTGCGATGATCCAATTGGTGGTAGCTGTGCGTGTTGAGGTATATGACCCCGCGCGATATCTGAGTTCCATCTGATCAAATTGTTCGGAAATTGCAGGCAACCTAGCAGGTTAACTTCCATCGTAAATTTTGTTTAATATATTTCTTTCAGATGTTCAGGAAATATTCCTATTTTTTCCTTTCTTTTGGCCATATCGCGAAAGTATTATTATGTATCACTAAAAACAAACAGTCGCACTTCTGCATTTCCGAGTCTTTCCTCAAAATTTTCCCTGAACATTTGGCTATAACTAAAGACAATGGCGAAACCTTGGTGACCCAGTGATTCTGTTTGAAATAATTACCATCAAAGGGAAAGTACGCTGAAGTCAGCGTGTGGCGTAAAAGTTTCCACCATCAGAGTTTCAAAATGATTTTTTTAAAGGAATTTCAGCGAATCATCAAGCAGGACTTTCATAAAAGGCGACGTCACACGAAACTGACCACGACGTCACGAGATTAGTCACAATCCCTTCGAGTGTGTCAACAAATTCTAACAATTCCCTCGCAGCAATAAGGGCTAAGTTGAGGTATTTGACTAATAACCATGTTGATGACTCATTGGCGCTAAATATGCGCCATAATGGCACTCCATCCTCTTGTAGTTTTGGCAGCCCATATAACTTGGGAGATACGATAGCTTGTGGCAGAAGTCTTCAGGGAAACCTGATGCGTTTTGAAGCAATAATCTTCCTGAAAAATAATGATGTTGGATCATGAGTTAAACTCATGTTAGAAGAATAATGGAGTTCCCATTTATCTGCTTGAAGAACAACCACATCTTTGCTTTCATGCAAGTCTTTTAACGCTTTCCTCTTCGACGGCGATAAGCTTATCCTTTGAAGCTAAGTCTTACGAAGTCACGTAGTGTTTTCCATCAGATTTCTTTCGCTGTGTCCGCTAGCTGCATACAAATGGCCTATTCTCTCCGCTAACAATTTCTATGTGCATAGAAGATCTCTGGGTAGGTATGAACTGCAAATCCACTAAATCTATGGGCTGATCTAGATCGGTCCCGGCAAAATTGAAAGTAGTCTGTCGTGTCACATGTATGTATCAAAGGAAATAACATATTTCTCATGCTGTCCTGCATTTGCTTTTTGTTGTGACCGTGGTCTGTCAGCAACTATGCTGACCAACTTTAAACAGTTGCCTGAGCGTTGTGATACAACTGGCTGGTCAACGAAAAATCCTTGCCGTTATGGTCATTTGATGTGATGTTTGAATTCGGCGAAAACATCAACATTCTGTCCGCAGCACCTTCGTAGTTAGGCAAAATTAACTCTGCTGTGTTAGTCTTCTTCAGCAGTTATCTCAGTGTATAGCACTGTGATGCATCTCTTCCCCCCAACGGGTATTGTTTTAACAATCGGAGGCTTTCCCAGTTCTTTTACTCAATTTAATGAACTCGGTTCTCCCATTGGGGCATCGTGTCAACTTTTTACGATTTTTAAATCCGTTTCCGTCTTCATGTTCTGGTGAAGTGTCGGATTCCTTGTGGTATTTATCCTACGTCTGTCTCGGGTAACTAGTACCGTCAGATTCACACGCACTGAGTGAGTACTGGGTACAGAACCGTTATTGAACCAGTTGTATAGGGGTGGGCGTCGTAGAAAGGGAGTTAGCTGCTGGCCGAGTGCTTTCTCTAAAATTCATGATTGCTCCATATCATCACTTCGAATTAACTAATGACTGGATTCCTCGACACTTCAAGGTAGTATCTCGTATCTGTATTCAGTTGTTTTAAAAAAAAAAAAAAAAAAAATGGTCAGAGCTTGATGACTGTGCCAGAGAATTCTCATATCTGACTACGGACACTCCTCCCTAGCACCCACCAAAATATTAATATAAGACAGATTCAATGGGTTCGAGATTTGAACATCATCCTGTTCCTTAATCCTCAAAGGCGTTGTTACCAAACTTGTTGATACAGAAATATTTAGTAATTGCGATGGAATCTTTCTGAGCACAATGAAATGTGAAAACTTGTCTGATACAAAAAAAAAAAAAAAAAAAAAAACAATTTCTTTTTTAGACGTCTTTTCACTGGTCTTAAAAGAAACACGAATATTTTTATTTGAATCTCCACTTGTTTAGACCCTTTTCATATTGGTTTCCAGAATTGTTCAAGCCGTTCATCTGCTCCTATATTCCTTTTATTTTCTTTGTGTAGTCATAAACTTTTATCAATAAGCATTCTCCAAATGTTACTCAGCAATTTCGGGGAACTGTATGATTAAATATAAATATACAAATCACTGCAAACTGTGTGAATGAGGTATAGTTCATGATTATCTGTTGTTTGCTTTTGTAAAGTATCGTGTTTAACGATTGTTTAAACGACTATCGATTAAAGTAAGATGTTAGAACATATCTTTCATATTTATCTTTGCTTTAAGTCTGTCAAATGATAGGAATAGATTTGTGTAACATAGTTGTGTATTGGATTTGAATATAACCAAGTTACGGTGAAAGGAAGGAATGTAACATAGTTTAAATACTTAAATGAGGTAACCAAAAAGTAATCGCACGTCTGTTTTAAAAGTTATACTATTTCATTTTTCGGTGCATGCGATAATATGCGTATTAATGCAATTTGTTGCTCATTGCTTCGGCGCCTTATTTCAGGGTGTAAAATGTTTTGTTTTCATTTTCCCGCACTGCTTGTTCTGATTAATCAGAGCCTCCCAAATAATACATTATGAATTGTTAAAATCAAGATAGTTTCGTTTTGGATAAACTTACGTTAGTTTAGTTTCAGCTGGCTTAATTTATACTTTTACACGAGATAAACATGCTGTTAATTAAGTCGATTTACGTTATACCGATAGTCGTATTTAAGAAAAAATAAAAAATCATGGCCCTCTTTGTTCAAACAGAAAGATAGTGGCTATCTGTTAACGAAAGCAATTAGGGTTAATTTCTCTCAGACAACCCATAGGCTGTATTTTCATTAAAGCAAATATTTGCTGAACGTGTGCTATTGCACCTAGATTTTGGAATATTCCATTTAATAATGCTATCTTGGATGAGAATACTTTACACTCCAGAGACACTATGAATACCATCAGTGCTATCATACAGGAGAAATGCCAATTGATATTGTTGACTTTTTGTGTTGTATTCATTGTGATCTAATTTGAATTTATAATTAAAAGAATTTTATGTGAATCAACGTTTTTTTTATTAAAAAAAACTGTGAAAAGAAAATGACATAGTAGCTTTTTACTTACAGTCAGATGTTTCAAATTTAGAGTTTCTTTTGTACTACTAGGCCACCATTTCTTTTAACAGGTGGTCCGCAGGCAGAATATTAAAAATTTAACTCTTAACAGAATTAAAGATATCACTGCAAAAAATAAATAAATTTAAATTGTTCACACAAAATTTACATTATAAGTGAGTATGAGCTGCTTTCAAAAGTGATTAATATTTCATTGAAAAGTAAAAATTTGGTATTTCCAGGATATGAGTACATAGTTTTTGTAATGGTTTGTTCGCGAAATAACGTTCCAGTCTACTTTAAAGAAAGTGACATTCATGAGGGATTAAATTAATGGTTTAATTCTAGATGGGGATACCACTGCCTCGCAACAGTTAACATGACGTCGCGTTCACGTACAGTTAATTTAAGCTGTACAATATCAATATAAACTGATATCCCTTAGGTGGATCAGATGCAGGCGGCCGCTGGTAGCAACCGCAGATGTCCGATAGCTCAAACAGATGTTCAATGTTTAAGGTGAAGCTCGCATTTCATCATCATCCTGCAGTGAACCCGCGAAGATTAGCAGTATTGATTGTGTTATCAGACATCTGATCCACCTTCGGGATATCAGTTTATGTTGATATTGTACAGCTTTAAATTATTGTGACCGAGCGTACGACTGTACGTGAACGCGATGTCACGTAGACAGTCGCGAGGCAGCGGTATCCCCATCTAGAATTAAACCGGTTAATTAACAATATACACAGAAGGGCCATTTAAGGTAGCGACCAGTAGAATTATTTTTGGTATTTTACTGGTAGAGTTCTGAATGAAAGACAATAATTTTTTTTCTGTTATCAGTCTCTCGACTGGTTTGATGCAATTCCCCATGTCCTCTTATCTTGAGCTAACCTCTTTGGGCGTACTGAAGATCGCGGTTCCGCAAGGATTTGGTGTCATAATACTGCACCAGTCAAAGGCTAGAAATACTTTCTGAAGTACATTTAATGGTGTCATGCAGGTGCAGGGTGTTATAACCTAATTTCTGCTTGTAAATAATGGTGCAAGCTGTAATACAATGACCGAGCATGGTGGTGTAACGGTTAGCGTTCTGGCCTCGTATTCGGGAGAACGGCGGTTCGATTCCCCGTCCGGGCATCCAGATTTGGGTTTTCCATGGTTTCCCAAATCACACACAAGCAAATGCTGGGAAACTTCCTATAAAATACCATGGCCGAATTCCTTCCCATTCCTGGCCCCTCATCCTTTCCCGTCTCTAAAGTGCTGTTGAGAGACATTAAGCAGTTAAAAAAAAAAATGTATTACAATGTAATTACTGCGTGAAAATAATACGTCTTACGATTGACTATAGCAGTGTACTGACGTCATTGTTGAATGTTATTGTAGCAGAATAGTGATCTACAGTAGACAAACCTCTTCATCTCAAATGGATTCAGTATTTCTCAGTCTGTCCCCCTATCACATAGTTAATCACAAGATAATTATAGAAAAACAATTAGTTTGTTAAGGTTGCAATGCAGCAGAGACATAAATAACATAACAGGTAACCATAGCAGACATTATTTTGGATGCCCTGCTTTCATGTTGTATTGGTCGTTATTGCTGTGTTCCAAGTTGCATCACAACCTAAATGGAAACGAAATGCTCTTCAATTACCATCTTGCGAGAAGTTTGGCTCAGCTATGGAGAAAAAAAAAAAAAAAAAAAAAAAAACTGAATCTTCATGTGTGGAGATCTTGTACCACATTAAAACATAACCTCACTATTAATGTGGTTCAGGCTCCATGGAAAGAAACTGAGCTTCGAGTACCATACCGCGAGAATTTAGACCAACTGTCAAAAAAAAGAAAACAGAAATCTGAATCAATGTTTATGATGAATTCAGCCTGGAATACAGTAATAAGTAACCAGTTCACATGATTTGCTGTATCCCTCTTTTCATGCCGATATCTCTCTTTGGGTAATATCTAGATTGCGATACCGCTACAACCACTTACCGCCTCGTGATGTAAACACTTCCGGATGGAGAGAGTATGACGTCCTACATGTGATGGTCGATTTGTGAATACATGTAAGGCCATAGAACGTAATGTAACCAATAATAATAAAAATTACAGATTGAAAATGTTAAAGAAAATTATTACTTGCACAATTAATAATATTATTAAAATAGAAACAACATTGCATACTGATAATTGATATCATTCATTAGTAACGTTCCGTAATGTCATTAGTAACATTGCAATAATTATTAGTCACAATTCAATTGATTTGTATTTGATTCCATTATTCTATATTTCCTCGCGTGGCTGAAATTGCTGTTATAATCATTCATATGACATAAAATATTTATAAAAAAAAAAATTCGTCAATAACCATTTGCGTTTAGGTTGTAACACAGCCTGGACCATAGTAACAGAGATAGATGCGATTTGGAAATTGCGTATCAGCAATATCATGTGCGACGACTATATTTCACTATGGTCCGTGCTGCATTAAGATCTAAACGACAGTAACAGCGATAGATGTGACATAGAAATTAGGTATCCGCAATAAGGTGTTCATTAGTTACATTTCAATGTGGTCCAGGCTGCATCAAAACCTCATCGCTAATGAATTTATTCCTGTACTACTGGTGCAAAATTAACTATTTCACATATTAGTGATGGACTAGTTTCTGTGGAAGGGCCCATTACTGACATTTAAAGCTGCGCGTGGAACATATACGTCACATTCAGCATCGTAGTGACGTCATACTCTCTCCATCCGGAAGTGTTTACATTGCGAGGCAGTAAGTGATTGCAGCGGTATCTCAATCTAGATATTACCCATCTCTTTTACTCTACACAGTTAAATGTGTCTAGCATTATCAACTGTTTGCAAGGCTATGCACTATACGTATTAGGCCTCTCACATAAATTATACCAATATACACAATTAGTGGATGTCCCATTTTCATGCCCTCTATGTTGGTATTATTTTACATGTGTCTAGTATTTTCAACTGTTTTAATGACTAAGCAAAACATTTCAGTTTTAAAATCACTTTCTTAGCTTCCTCAAATAAATTACTAAACATTCCAGTCAAAAGACTGACGACAGCAAAAAAAAAAAAAAAAAATATAACCATTTGGAGTTGTTGTTATGGCAATAGCGCAATCACTGTGATTCATCAAGGAGTTTTCGTATGAAAACTATTGCACACGTTCGTTGGGTGATATTATTTAATATATGTGTTGCTCTTAGAGCTGTAAAATATATCCATCCTCATGAACTTCACTCCAAAAGTGCCATAACGTAAGGCGGTGAAGTGACTAGGAGAAAGCATATAGCGATGTATAGTAACGTTATCATTCCTTCGACTATATTATTTAATAATATTTGTTTCCATTACACCCATCAAGATAGTGTATAATCCACAAACTTCACGCAAAATAAAAAAACTGCTTTAACATTACACACGCGATGAGAGGACGCCATTTGTTATCGCATGCGACTTCCGGCGATAATAATACATACACAAAATGCATCAACGACCAACAATGATTAGGACCAAACCAACTTAAATTTATTATAAAACAAAATTTATAGTCCATTAGGCTACAAAAAGAAGGATCTGTGTCCATTATGGTCCAGGCTGCATTCCTACCTATCTACAGGCGCCGCTAATGTTTCTGCTTGAAAATCATGAAAACCTAAATGTTTAATAAATCCCAATTTTTAGCGGCTTATGCTTTAACAACAAGAACCAAGCGCCATTTTGGTGCAGGCTACATTCCAACTATAAAAACTAAATTCTTTTGACCTAATGCTGAAACAAGCAAATTGCCAAACTTTCAACCTAAAGATAAGCTACGTTAATATTGCCGCAACCTTCTTTGATAAGTGCCATAGAATATTACATCTTGGGCATAACATGCGGATATGTTTCTTGACAATGTAATACGTATTATCGTTGGACGTCACATATGTGTACATAAATGAGGCAACGTCGTTTGCTTACGGTTCAAAGTTTTTTTGTGTGTAATCTTTTCCATATTTATACTTTTATAGCAACATATTCCCAAATATATCATTCAAAGAACGTGTGCACTGTCATTACGCTTCGCTATGAGGCTTCTCCCAGTCTCTCGTGGTATAGCGTTACAGCAACTTTCGAGTGAAGTTTGTGAGGTACCTATATAATTTACAGATCTAAGAGCAACATATATTAAATAGTATCACCAAACGAACATGTGTAACAGTTTTTCAGACCAAACGCAATTCCTTGATGAGTCCCAGTGATTGCGCTATTGCCGTTATTATTACTATACCAGTAAAATTAATTTGTTTAGCAAGGCTAGCCTAGACTTGAAATATGTGATTTGTTTTGGTAGATGTATTCCAATGTTATTATTGCGTTTAGTAATTTCCTTTCTTCTTGTGCATGTTCCAGTAGCTGCAGATTTTTGTTGTGATTTTGAAACCGTATAACATACAATACCTGCATGCATGTACAATTCTGTTATTCTGTGTTTTAAAAATTGTAATAATTTTGACTCAGATTTGTTTGAGGATCATACTGAAATTAAAGAGCAATAATTTTCCATAGTTCGAAAGCCATAAATAATAGAAAAACCTAGACCGTGATCTCAATCTACAGACTGTAGAACAGGCAGGGTTATTGTCACATCACTAGCATATATACTGGAGACCCAAAGAAACTGGTATAGGCATGCAAATTCAAGCACAGAGATATGTAAACAGAGTACGGCACTGCAGTCGGCTATGCCTATATGAGACAACAGGTCTCTGGCGCAGGCATTAGATCAGTCACTGCTGCTACAATGGTAGTTATTACGTTTTAAGTGAGTTAGAACGTGGTGTTTAGTCGCGCACAAGAGATGGGACACAGCATCTCCAAGGTAGTGATGAGGTGGGGATTTTCCTGTACGACTATTTCACGTGTGCACCGTGAATATCGGGAAACCGGTAAAACATCAAATCTCCAACATTGCTGCGGCCGGAAAAAGATCTTGAAAGAATGGGACCGACGACGACTCAAGAGAATTGTTCAGCGCGACAGCAGTGCGACCCTTCCGCAAATTACTACACATTTCAATGCTGGACCATCAACAAATGTCAGTGTGTGAACCATTCAACGAAACATTATCTATGTGGGCTTTCAGAGCCGAAAAACACTTGTGTACCCTTGGTGAGTGCACGACACAAAGCTTTACGCCTCGCCTGGGCCTGTCAACACCAACATTGGACTGTTGTCATTGGAAACATGTTGCCTGGTCTGAAGATTCTCATTTCCAATTGTATCGAGCAGATGGATGTGTACAGGGATGGAGACAACCTCATGAATTCATGGACACTGCATGTCAGCTGGGATTGTTTAAGCTGGTGGAGTCTCTGTAATGGTGTGGGGAATGTGCAGTTGCAGTGACATGGGACCCCTGATACACACGACTCAGGACAGGGAACGCGTACATATGCATCCTGACTGATCACCTGCATCCATTCATATCCATTGTACATTCCGACGGACTTGGGCAATTTCAGCAGGACATTGCAACACCCCACATGTCCAAATTGCTACAGTGCGGCTCTAGGAACACTCTTCTGAGTGTAAACACCTCCGGTGGCCACCAAACTCCCCAGACATGAACCTTATTGGGATGCCTGCTGTTCAGAAGAGATCTCCATTCGCTTGTACTCTTATGGATTTATGGACAGTCCTTCAGGATGCATGGTGTCAATTCCCTCCAGCACTACTTCAGACATTAGTCGAGTCCATGCCACGTCGTGTTGCAGCACTTCTGCATGCTCGCGTGGCCCTACACGATATTAGGCAGATGTACCAGTTTCTTTGGGTCTTCAGTGTAACATGTGACCACAGGCAATTGATACAAGATGGTCTTCAGCAATGTTTTGTTTTCCCAGTGTGCTGCCTTTGATTCTTGCTTAATGAGGAAGTTGTGGTTCTTGAATTCAATCACAGATGCTTGCATGGTTACTGGCAGTTGGGAGATGAGTAAAATTTTTCAAATATTCAAAGACGAACATCCAGGATCACTTATCCTCCACTAAATGGATCATGAGATAGTCGACATTATTAGAGAAGAAAGACTTGTATCAAAACTTGGTATAGGTCTATAACAGTGCAATGCATGAAATGATTGCAAGTTATGTTTCATTGACTCTGACATTATGGACTGAAAACCACAAAGTACAAAGAGAGGGAGAGGGGGGGGGAGGAAGTTCGCTTTTCTACTGAACCAACACAACAATATGATGGAAAATATAGAATGCAATGCATTAGTGTTTGGAAGCAGCTGGAAAAAGATAAAGGTAAACGCATTTGGCATTGTCGGCTGGGTGATCCGAAGGATTGTTAGGCCGCTGCGTGACAGATGTCAGGTATCTTATAAATTTTGTAACTGTGTGACAAAATTTGTTCTCAGAACCACGAGTTAGATTGAATAGTATTGCATATCATTTTTAAAGTCGGTTACTATGTTAATTCAAGCTAGAAATTGGGTGTTTACAGTTTTTAAGATCTAGTATTTTCTGTTTCAGTAGTCTCAAGCATTCACCTGGAGGAGTTTATAGAAAAATTAATAAAAATCGAAGAAAGCAATTTAAGACTTCAAGTTCACACAGTAACCACTTTTGAATATGTAGATTTGATTAAAGCTACTTTCATATCGATAGCTTCAATAACTTCTGAAATATTAATTAGTTAAATTCTGTTTTTGGATTACGAATTTATTTAATCCTTTCAATAATAGTAAACACATTTTGCTTAATATTAAATGAAAGAGTAGCTCTTTAGGAGTAAAATAAAATTTATTTCAGTTAGTAACGACACAATTGTGAAAGTTATTAACAGGTTTTGGGGTATCACATTAAAATAATTTTTTTTTGTGATTAAACTATTAATGTTACAGAATTTTTCATAAGGGTTAAAGTTGACACATTGGAGGTAGTAGAAAAAGTTTCAAAATTCTGCACTTGTTGGAGAGAGTGATTGGGGGGGAGGGGGGGGGATTTGGTTACAAAACTTTGGTCAGACCATTACTTGAATGTGGTAGTGTAGTATGGGACCCACATTTTGCATATCAAATACAGGAGTTGGAGTGGGTGCAAGAAAGGGCTGCTAGATTTTTTTCTGGAGATTACCACAGAATGCAATCAGTAACAATATTATAAAAGAGCTGGAATGGGATTCATTGAAAGACAGGAGGAGAGTGAAAAGGGTCATGGGAGTGTATTGGTATTTTTTTTAATATCTGCTTAACGTCTCTCTAACAGCGAGGTCTTTAGAGACGGGAAAGGAATGGGAAGGAATTCGGCCATGGCCTTTTGAAGGAAGCATCCTGGCATTTGCCTGAGTGATTTGGGAACCATGGAAAACTCAAATCTGGATGCCTGGATGGAGATTCGAACTGCCGTCCTCCCGAATGTGAGGCCAGAACGCTAGCCGTTACACCACCACACTCGGTCGTATATTGGTGATGAGGCATGGAGGGATATTGGTGTAAGAATTAAAAGTAATGCTTGGAAGTGAAAAGATGACCATGACCACAAGCTGGCTCTCGATTTCAGACACAAGGGGTAGGAAGATTCTCTTTTTAGGTAAGGGTATTAGGGATTGGAATAATTTACCAAAAACGTTGAAATAATTTAAAGCTAATATTTGCGGAGGGCAACACAATGGTCCCAATATTTTACCCTGTGGCACTCCCATATTTACTTCCATCTCTTGTGATAATGCATTTCCTACTCTAACACTTTGCTTTTTAGTCCAGCAACGGGTGGTAAAAAGGGGGTCTCACACACATTATATCATGTAGAAGATCTTTTTTTCTTCTTGTCTTGTATATTTAGTGAGAGTATGCAGAAACCAAGTTTTTGACCTCCAACACCCTTGGCACAATTTTCTCTGGCCAAACAACATCAAATTTTTGGTACTTTTATCAATTTTTTGTCTATAACTCCTTCCTGATGAGTCCTAGCAAGAAACATTCTATTTACAGTTTGAAAGAGGACAAAATTTCGTACAACTTTTGTAATGCCAACTTTTTCTAAACTCAAAACTAAGCGAGCTACAGTTCTTTGAAAATCGGCCAAATTTCACATTTTCCTACAGGTTTTTGGTTTTTACCTACTTTGCCACTCAAAATGACCTGAAAGCCCTGTATATATAACTTATATATATATTTCTGTATGACATAGGATATATGTATTATACTTTGATTACTGATGGTCAATTCAATAATCATATAGCATTGTTGGGCGGGTGATCCCGAAGGATTGTTCGGCTTCCAGGTAACAGTGTTTCCGATTCGCCGCACAATGCGCTCCTTTGTGGCTATCTAACCTAGGCTTACCAGATGTCCCCATTTGGGCAGTCCACGTATTTAGTCTCTGTCCCCGAATAGATTTCATCCCGCAATGTCCCCGGAGTTTTACTGTTGTCCTCGTTTTTTTTTAATCAAGCGAGAGTTCTTTAAAAGGCCTTATTTTCTAATTGATTCATTTAAAGCAGAGATATGAAGCACACTTCTTTCCTTGTACGTGCCTAGGAATAAAAGAAAATCACAAGGATACAGCTTTGTAAAATCATATCTCCTTGCTGTGTGCAACATGGCTGTCTATAATACTTATTTAAAATACAAAATATAAAAAGTATGTGGCTTTTAAGTTAACACAACCTTTAATCATATAACTTTGGAAAGTACAATGCGTCATTAGACAAATGCTGAAAGCGTCCCTGAATTTTGGTGAAAAGTTCTGAAGTGTCCCCGGATTCGGAAAAAATTCTGGTAACCTAATCTAACCTGGCCAAGTAATAGTAACGGATGCTTGTGCTGGAATGCAAACCACAGAATCGTTCTGGCTTACTGCATATTACACAGCAAGCTGTGGTAGAGGTGAAGGTCTGGTCAACGGCCTTTGAAAATTGCTTAGCTAGGATTTCGATCTCCAGTCAGATACTGTGACCACTGAGCTACCAGTCCGTTCTATTACCTGATGGCCTTTGTACCAATTTGAAAAACGGATTTGCAAAATTGAAATCATAATTTTGGCACAAAGTTTATTTATTCAGTCAAAATTAAGTCAAAAATTAGTCGTAAATCCTTTCTTTTCCGTTTAATGGATTGAAACAATTTTTTCTATTTGAATTTGTTCCGTACTTCAAGGGAACAAAATTGTCTCTCTGTGAAGCATTTAAATGTCTTCAATTTGCAACACACAACATAAAAAGTTTTGTTATGGGCAGATGTTGCCTCCTGCAAAAGCTTATGTGGCATCGTAGTGAAGACCTTGGCTGCTTCTGTGGAAAATATGAAACCTATTTGACAACAAACTATAGATCCAACATTACAGTTATATTTGATGGATACTGAAGTGATGCTGCACAAAGAGGAATAAAGTCATCTGAAATGTTTTGTAGTTTGAAAACATCAGATACTTCAGCAGACATCATTTTCAGTGAGGAAACGTGCTGCAGTCACGCAGCAAATGAGAGCAGCAAGAACCGTGTAATGTCGATACTAATGCAAAAACTGAAAAAGGAGGCATCCAAGATCAACAGGCAAAACAAAATGCAGCTGGATTGGTCGTTGGTGCAGCAAAATACAACAGTGTGTAATTTTAAGTGAGTATATTGGCTTTCTCATTTTTCTAATGGGCCTTGGTAACACGAATTTGAACCCACACATAACCTCTTCATCCATGCATTTACAGGATGTGAACATTACAGCGTATTTGGCTATGGGAAAGAAAAATTCTGCTGCCTCATTAAATGCCAACAGTATATGAAAGTAACATGCTTGCCAACTTCTCAGAACTCGTATCCTCAAGAGACTAACATCTGGAGAACCGCAGGGGAACAGCTCATCTTGGAATGCTACGGAAGAATTGCTTCCGAAACATTGAAAGGCTCAGATATGAAATGTTTAAGAAATCTGCCCAAGAAATGCATTCAGGCTAGCACGGTTGCCACCAAAATGAGATGCCGCAATGTTTCACTCAATATGCACGTACCACCAAGTAAAGGATGATTGGGTCGAGAAACGTACCCATTGCCATGGGGATGAAGGAAAGGCTCATCCATCTTATTCCAGTTACAATAATAAACATTCAGGAGGATGCCGGTTCGAATTCCAGTCTGGGCATCCAGATTTGGTTTTTCTAACGGTTTCTCCCAAATCACTCAGCCAAATGCCGGGATGCTTCCTTCAAAAGGCCATGGCCGAATCCTTCCCGTTCTGGTCCCAGTCCTCATCGTAACTCTAATGATCTCAACATTGACGAGGCAAAAAGCCTAAGAAAATAAACAATAATAAAATATGCTTCAACTGAGTTTACTCCAAAGGTTGTATCATGTTCTTGCAAGAAACCATGTACTATATGCAGCTGTCGCTAATCAGGACTGCACTGTTCACTGCTTGCAAAAATTGCTCTGGGCCTGTCTCGTGAAGACGTTCCTGAAATGATAGATAAAGGAAAGGAAGAGTTATTCGACTTCGAGGAAGCTGTTGCTGATGCAATGGATGAATGAGACACAATTCATTGATAAGCCGGGACAATCCAAATGGAAAAGAATGGATTTATGACCATTTTTAACTTATTATGAATTTATTATGACATAACTTTGCACCATAACATTATGCATTCATTTTTCGCTCTATTATCATCAGTAATAGAGTGATCAGGTAGCTCAATGGTTAAGGTCAAATCCCAGTCTCAGCCGTGATTTTTAAAGGCCATTGGCCTGACTTCACCTCTGCCACAGCTTGCTGTGTAACATGAAGTAAGGCATAACGTTTATGTCGTTTGGATTCCACCTTAAGCTGCAGGTTCCCTACATCCGTTACTATTACTTAGTTCAGGTTAGATAGCCACAAAGGAGCGCATTGTGCGGCGTATCAAAAACGCCGTCACCTGGCGGCCGAACAACCTTCGCGATCTCCCGGCCAACAATGCTAATGATTATTGAATAGGCCATCAGTAATCAAAGTATAGTACATATATGTTCTATGTCTTACAGAAATACATATATATCAGTTATATATACAGAGGTTGCATTTTAAGTGGCAAAGCAGGTAAAAAACCCAACTTTTAGGAAAAGTGTGAAGTTTGGCTGATTTTGAAGAACTGTAGCTCGCTTAGTTTTGAGTTTAGACAAAAGTTTGTACTATGAAAGTTGTAGGAACTTTTATCCTCTTTCAATTGGAAACAGAGTTTTCTTGCTAGGACTCATCAGGAAGGAGTTATAACAAAAAAACTGTAAAAAGTACCAAAATTTAGATTTTTTTTTTTGCCACAGAAATTGTGCCAAGGATGTTGGAGGTCGAAAACTTTCTGCATATTCTCACCAATATATACAAGATTAAAAAAAAAAAAAAATCTTCTACATGATATAATGCAATGAAAATTACCCTGTTACTGACTATTTTGGCTTTTAAGAATTCCTTTACCGAGCAAGTAACTTCTCCATCCATTGATAGATTTCAATTTATTTAAACTATTTAATGGCTCACTCTGTCAAATGCCTCAAAGTGGCACAGTATCAGCTTGGCCTCCCTTGTCCATTCATCTGAATATCTTTGGATATAGCCCACCATCCTAGATTCACATCAATATCCTTGCCTAAAGCCATGTTGTTGATCTGCAAACACAGTTTCTTTCCTCATAGACATTTCTGATATAGTTGCATATAATTTAATTTCCATCATTTTGCCAATCATTAATGTCAAACTAATTGGCCTCTAATTTTCAGCACTATTTTAACCCCTCCTTTATGACCGGTACTACTATCACTCTTTTTCCAATTACGTTGACTTGGGTGAGCAAAGGCAGGGTGGCTTGGGTGGTGGATAAGGGATGCAAGAATCAATAAATCTGGAGAAATATTGTCATAGAAGTGGGGGAATATTGCTAAAGTAATAAACATTAAAGGATTGAATGTTTCTAATCATAATATGTGTCTTTAACTGGCATTTCTAGAATCAGAGTTTTAAAAATGTGTTACATATTAAACAACAGATATTTTTATCTTTATACCCACCTAATTTATTCGGAATTGTTTCAATCTTTTGACAGAGGTTAGTAGAGTGTAGTAGTAAGTATTGTCTGTTGTTAAGGTTCTTCTGGTGGGTTATTTTTACTGCATTATTAATTAATAAGTCCCACCAAAACAAGGTTTTGTTGATGCTCGTTTATTTCAATCAAAACAAGTCTGCGACATTCACAAGCATAGTTTTACAATCCAAAGATGCAATACTGACTTTCTGAATGAAAACTTGCATGAATGTCTCTGTACACTGAATTAATACTTAATGCAAACTAAACTCTCTGTCCAGGCGATCTGTTTATATGTCGCTTGGAACGGGACAGGTTGTGAATTCGAAGGTTACTTGTCAATGAACACAGCACTTAAACTGAGAACAGGTTTATTGAGAACTCAAACATACACGCAGCACTGACTGCCTCTTGGGCAGAATGCTCTTCTATTTATACACAGATAGAACGTACTAGAGATTACAAGAGTAGTTAACAAATGAAATGTGTAGAAGTTACAAGTGACCTTAGGAAACATGTAGAATCTTCTGGAAATAATAAACAGAATTAAATAATTTTTGTCAGTGGGCGGGATTGAACCGGCGACCTTCGGTACCGCAATTCGTGACGCTACCCGCTGCGCCATGCTGGCAGACGGTACACTGGCGTTCATGCGGCATTGCTCCCTCTCCTGAGGAAAACAGCGTCCCGCTGTTAGATTTCTTTTGGGGCACGCTGAAGTGTCCTGGATCTTGATCTTGTCGTGGGTCCTCTGTATGGCAGTTCTGGAGGGCCCCTCCTGTTTGTACTATTATCTTCCTGTCCGACTTCCTCAGTATCCAAACCGTCCTCAGAGTCCTTGAACAAGAAGCTGGTTGTGCCTAGCTGCTCGTCAGGATTGTAGTAAGGCTTCATGCGGAGGACGTGAACAATGTCCCTTCGCTTTCGTCGTTTCGAAGACGGCTCATAATCCTCGACTTCGTATGTGACGTCTGACCGGCGGCGTATGACACGATACGGACCAAAGTACCGCTTCAGTAACTTTTCTGATAGCCCAACCTTCCGGACAGGGGTAAAAATCCATACGAGATCTCCTGGGTTGTACGCAACAGGTCGGTGCTTGCCGTCATACCGCTGACGGTCCCTCTCCTGGGTGGCCAGTGTTCGTATGCGAGCCAGCTGTCTTGCTTCTTCGACCCTGGTAATGAGCTGTTTTATATAGTCATCCTGAGTGTCGTCCGGCTGGAATGGGAACAGCGTATCCATTGTGGTCTCAGCTTCACGGCCATGGAGCAGAAAAAACGGAGTGAAGCCTGTCGTATCTTGCCTTGCTGTATTATAAGCAAATGTGACCACTGGCAGTATTGTATCCCAATCCTTCTGCTCAACATCCACATACATCGACAGCATATCGGCTAATGTCTTGTTGAAGCGTTCTGTGAGACCGTTTGTCTGAGGGTGGTATGCAGTTGTCATCCTGTGGACAACGTCGCATCTTGACATGACCTCTGATACTAGTCTTGACTGGAATACCTTTCCACGATCGGATATCATCACACGTGGTGCTCCATGCTTCAAAATAATGTCTTCTACTAGAAATTTTGCAACCTCTGGAGCTTCTGCAGTCGGCACAGGTTTGGTGACAGCGTAGCGCGTGAGGTAGTCGGTGCAGACTATTATCCATCGGTTACCGGTTGTCGACTTCGGGAACCTCCCCAAAAGGTCGATCCCAATTCGGTGGAATGGAACTGCTGCAGGTGGAATTGGTACTAGATGACCTGGAGGTAATTGCGGCACATGTTTCCGTCGCTGGCACTCTTTACAGTGACTCACATAATGCTTGACAGATCGGTAGAGACCCTTCCAGTAATACCTGCGTCTGATTCGGTCCAGGGTCTTCACAAATCCCAGATGACCGGATATTGGAGCGTCGTGGAAATACTTGAGAATAGCTGGCTGGAGATGAGCTGGAACGACCAGAAGCCACTTGGGGCCTAGTGGATCGTAGTTGTTCTTATACAATGTCCCATCTATCAATTGAAACCCTCCTTTGGCCGGTTCTCCTTTCTCCAAGGCGTCTATGGTCTTAATAACTCTGAATCTTCCCTCTGTTCAGCTGCAACGTCACCTAATTCAGCGAGGGCTGAAATTCCATTCATGCTGTTGTGTTCTATTAAAGGATTCCTTGAAAGGCTGTCGGCATCCTTGTGTTTGCGTCCGTTTTTGAATACCACCGTGACGTCGTACTCTTGAAGTCTAAGTGCCAATCTTGCTAGTCGACCTGATGGATCCTTCAAGCTGGTTAGCCAACATAAAGAATGGTGGTCTGTCACGACGGTGAAAGGTTTGCCGAATAAATACGGACGAAACTTGTTGATAGCCCAGACAACTGCGAGGCATTCTTTCTCGGTTGTAGAGTAGTTTATCTCGGGCTTAGAGATACTCTTGATGCATAGGCTATCACCTTCTCAGCACTTCCTGAATTTGCACAAGCACTGCACCGATCCCATAACCGCTGGCGTCAGTGTGAAGTTCAGTTTCTGCATTCTCGTCGTATAAGGCTAGAACTGGTGCGGAAGTTAGAGCCTCCTTAAGTGCCTGGAAAGATCTTTCTTTAGTTTCATCCCAGTAAAACTTGGCGTCTCCCTGCAAAAGTTCTTGCAGTGGACGTGCCATGTTACAGAATCCTTTTATGAAACGCCGGAAGTATGAGCACAGCCCAAGAAAGCTTCTCACATCACGAATGTGCTGAGGAGTTGGAAATTCCATGACTGCCCTTACTTTATCTGGATCAGCGCGGACGCCATCTCCGTTGACCAGGTGCCCAGGATTTTTATCTCTTTGGCGACGAAGAGGCACTTCTTCGGATTGAGGCGGAGTCCTGCAGTCTGAACACACTTCAGCACCGTTGACAGGCGACTCAGATGTTCTTCAAATGTTTTCGAGAAAACAACAATGTCATCTAAATAACAAAGGACACGTCGTCCACTAAGTGTGTCGAAGTAAGTTGTCCATCATGCGTTCGAATGTGGCCGGAGCGTTGCATAATCCGAATGGCATTACTTTGAATTCATAGAGGGCCATCAGGTGTAATAAAAGCCGTCTTTTCTCTGTCAGCTTCGTCACCTCGATTTGCCAGTAGCCTGTCTGCATGTCCATGGTTGAGAAGTATGTAGCTCCTTTCAAGCAGTCTAAGGCGTCGTCGATGCGCGGCAGTGGGTAGACATCTTTCTTTGTGATTTTGTTCAGCCGCCGATAGTCGACACAGAATCGCCACGTACCATCCTTCTTCTTTACGAGGACCACCGGAGATGACCAAGGACTCTCCGAAGGTTGAATAATGTCATTATGCAACATCTTCTCCACTTCCTCTCGAATTATTCGCCTTTCGACTGGTGACAATCGGTACGAGCGCTGGCTAATGGGCGGATGATCCCCAGTATTGATACGATGCTTTATCGTGGGCCGTTTCGTCTGACCTTTTTTTGCTGGGGTGTGAATACACCAGAGAATTGGCGTAGTATAGCTAACACCCGGTGGTGTTGTTCCTTGGTCAGGCCGGACCCTATTGGCAGTTCCATAGTTGTTTCCTCCAGCGTGTTGTCGGTACTAGTAACAGAGCATGGATCTTCGTTAATGACGTTGAGCTCACCCTCCTGGACTGGTTCAGCTGTCCCTATGCACATTCCCTTGGGGATAATTTGTGACTGCTCGTGACAGTTGGTGATCCAAATGTCTCCTCGACCACCGATAATGCTTATGATAGCCGCTGGTATGTAGATTTCTTTCGTGAGCCTAATAAACTTTCTACTATCGACAAGCACTTCAAGGTTGCGGTCGTCCGTGTTTTTGACTGGGACTCTTCTCATTGCGAACGGCGGGATTGTCACGTTGTCAACGGCGAATAACTTCCCAGAAGATTCTGTGTTACGTGTACCCGTCGCAACGACTTCTTCAATTTGCAGCTCAGATGTTCCACAGTCAATGACAGCTTGGGATGCCTTAAGGAAGTCCCATCCAAGGATGACATTATGACTACATTCTGTTAAAATGACAAATTCAACTGGCTGGGTCCTGTTGTTGATGGTTATTCTCGCGACACAAGCTCCAGCTGGCTGGACGTACTTTCCATTTGCGACCTTTAGCACAGTTGCCCCCGTATCACGGAACATTGTCTTCTTTAGTGTGCGACGATAATTGTCCGACAATACGGAGAAAGAAGCTCCTGAATCAACCAGCGCCCGGACAGGTTGGCCGTCGATTATAACGTTGATGAGATTTCCCGACATCTTAGTGACTGTCATCCATGGAGGATTTTCATCTGCGGCGGCCTCACCTCCGTAGATGGTCGCCTTGCTTAGTTTTCCTGCGTGCGGGCGGCTAGGGGAGCGGCTGGTAGCTCTGTCCGGCGACGATGAACGGCAGCGGCGCGTCGGGGATCGACCTCGTCTAGGGTACGGCGATGGGCTTCTTCCCGTAGGTCGACCGAACTCGTCAGCGGGTGGCTGCCTGGGGTAGAACTGTTCTGATGGCGGACGTCTTGCGGCAAAAATAATCGTCAAATACTCGTCTTCTCTCTCTGCAGTATCGTACGACATGTCCAGGGCGCCCACAGTGGAAACATACTGGCGCGTTGTCTTCTGTCCTCCAGACGTCCGTTCGTCTGCGGGACGTCATAGGTGCCGGAGGATTTGGTTGTGGCCGTGTCGGCCGGTTCCTAGGCTGCCGTTTGGCAGCTGCAGCATACGTCATATCAGGGCGAGGCCATTCTTCACGTCGAGTGCGATTGGCTCGGCAGACAGGAGCTATTGTCTGAAATACCTCTTTTTCCGCCGCGTCGGCTCCTTCATGACCCACTGGGCTTACATCCATGGCCATGATCTGATGCTCACTCGGTTCAAGAGTCCCAGCTGCCATGAACTGTTGTAATTCTTCTCTCACAATTTGTCGTATGAGAGACGCAAAGTCGTGCTGGTCTTCCACAACTGCCATAGGGACTACGTTGGGAAGTCTGTCATACTTCTTTCGCCCAACCCTCCTTTGTTGCATCTCCTCAATCCGCTGGCACCACTTGATGAACTCTTCTGTCGTAGCGACGTCTTTTATCAGAAGAGCTTGGTACATGTCTTCTGCAATACCTTTCATTAGGTGCGTGATTTTGTCGGCTTCAGTCATATTCGGGTTGACTACGTTGCATAGGGCCAAAACATCCTGTATGTAAGATTGCGTCGGCTCCCCCTGTCGCTGGGCCCGGTTCTTCAGTTGTTCTTCCGCCGAGCGGATTTGTCGCTGGTGGTCCCCAAACGTTTTCTTAAGTTCCGTCTGGAACATTTCCCAGTTATTCAGCTTCTCTTCGTTGTTCTCGAACCACTGCTGGGCGGTTCCGTCCAGATAGAAATAAACATTTGCCAAGCACATGGTATGATCCCACCTGTTGTACTTGGCGACTCGGTCGAACCCTTTTAGCCATTTGTTAGGATCCTGTCCAGCGTCTCCAGAGAACACCGATGGGTGTCGAATGTGCAGCTGGCTTGCCGCCATGGGTTTCCTAATGACGCGGACTTTCGGAAGGACGTACTGAGTATATCCTTTGTAGTCCGGTTCCAGTCCGTGTAGGCGGCGACTTTTACGTTGCCTAATCGGAGCCACGACGATGCAGCTGTTGCACAGGGTACCCGGCGTCTCCACCAAACTATGTCGCGTTGGAACCGGGGCAGGTGTGAATTCGAAGGTTACTTGTCAATGAACACAGCACTTAAACTGAGAACAGGTTTATTGAGAACTCAAACACACACGCAGCACTGACTGCCTCTTGGGCAGAATGCTCTTCTATTTATACACAGATAGAACGTACTAGAGATTACAAGAGTAGTTAACAAGTGAAATGTGTAGAAGTTACAAGTGACCTTAGGAAACATGTAGAATCTTCTGGAAATAATAAACAGAATTAAATAATTTTTGTCAGTGGGCGGGATTGAACCTGCGACCTTCGGTACCGCAATTCATGACGCTACCCGCTGCGCCATGCTGGCAGACGGTACACTGGCGTTCATGCGGCAATATGCTTAGACATCAGCTTTGGAGCGACATTTCATTAATGGTTTGAACTCAACAACTGATCCACCTTGCTGCGCTATGTTGACATCCGAAGATAAATGACCACCTGTTGTGTTTATTATCTATCTGTAGTGACTAGAGCGTGAAGCCACCACAAAATCACGGCTCACTTCGATCATCACTCCTATTTTTTATTTTATTTATCTGCTTAACGTCTCTCTAACAGCGAGGTCTTTAGAGACGGTAAAGGATGGGGGGCAAGGAATGGGAAGGAATTCGGCCATGGCCTTTTGAAGGAAGCATCCCGGCATTTGCCTGGAGTGATTTGGGAAACCATGGAAAACCCAAATCTGGATGCCCGGACGGGGATTCGAACAGCCGTGTCCTCCCGAATGCGAGGTTCAGAACGCTAGCCGTTAAACCACCACGCTCGGTCAATCACTCCTAGATTTATTTTACGTGAGATACGTGATCGAGGATAGCACACTCTTACTTTTACTTATAACTGGTAAATGAGCAGGAACAGCTGAGGGGTGAACACAGATCAAAAAAATAGTAATAGTTATACCATCAGAGAAAGCCACTTTAGATACATTAGTGAATGGATTTAAACACACAAAAAGAATATCAGTTGCATTAGATCCACAATATACGGTTGTCAAGCTCTTTAGTACTCTATCTATAGACTTTACGCTGCAAAGTACTGAAGCGATTATTTTCAGGCCTTTCAAGGACTTTCTACGCTGCAGTGACCAAAGTTTCTGAGGAAGAAGTTTAAAGTAAACAGAAGCACACAAAAGCGTACCGAAGATACACTTAACATCAGTCGATAATTCTAAAAGGAAGGCCAATGACAATATCGTGGATAGAACGACTTAAGCGAACAATAGACTACTGATGAAACTCATCGTGCGTTAGGGAAATGTCAGACATACGGCAGTTCAATCGAAATGTCGTTCCACATTCAACACTATGCTATTAGTCGTCCTTGAATTAAAACCGACAGAAAATCCTTCTGCTGGATATTTCTAGCAACTCTGCTGAACTACAAAGCGTGGATTAATCACACTACGCCTTTGTTCAACTACCACACAAATATAACAAAGAGGTTTGTACATCGATTTATATTACTAGTTTTCAAGCTCGTCAAAAATAACGAGTTGATTGCAGTGCTGTGGCAATACAATTGTCTGTAATTGCTTAACTAAAGAGAATTTAATAACGCTATTAACATTTGTTTTCTAATCATGACATCGTATAGATATTTCGGCTCCATTTCATTCCATTGTACAACCCCCTTGATAATTAACATGTAGATTTAGAAGAAATAAACACCTTTCTTTATGGTTGGTTTTTTCAAATTTTAATTTAAAGGGAAAAATATTGAACCACTACAAAACGAACAGATTAGAAATTCATAGCTTGCTCTGATAGCTACCTATACAGACAGATAATATAATTAAAAAAATATCTACATGGATCAAGTATAAGTAAACAAAACGCTACTAATGATCAATACATTTTCTTTACGGTTGATTTGCCATTTAAAACATTTTGAGCCATTTTAAAAACACAAATAGGTGACAGAAATTCTTAGCTTGCTACAATAGAGACATCTATAGTCAGACTGATAACATCTCTAGCCGTTGTTAGCCCGTCACGAAGGCAGGGCGCGTGACATAACAGCGCTACAGCAATCACGTCACGATGATCAAACCGGCATTTTATTAGCATTAATCTACAACTTCAATCCATGTTATTTATTTCTCTGATAAGCTGACAGTTTTCAATGATCAATTACTAATATTTATGTTACACTAGCTGGGATATTGAATGTTGTCTTTGACTTAACGCAACAATTGAGATAAACAATTATTTATTTCTGACTTAGAACGCTAATGGTCTTAAGGTCATCGCGGCGTAACACCCAAGGAATACTAACAACAGATCTGCACGCTTGATATTTATGTGACAGTAATGATGTAAATTAATACTTACAGACGTGTATTAAATAGAAACGTCCGAGCATTGTTACAAAACAAGATACTTTGGCACAAATACTCAAGCTGCTGATTACAAAAATTAAAACGCGTTTTAACCTTACGATTGACGAAACTTACTATTCTAGTACTATGTTCGTGAATTCATAGCGTTGTTCCAGCTAAAACCATATGGAATCCAGGGCAGATTAGTGAAGATAAGAGCTCCCACCTTCGCTCGCATAGGAGTATTATTTTTTTCTTGTCAATTTTACATACATTTTGTCGAAAACACTACTTCTTCAAAGTGCAACGCATTCTAGTAGATGAATTAGGTACTCACAATCATTACAAATATAAATCTTTGTCCGACACACATAAATTCTACCAAAGCGATAACACAGTTTGAAAGGTTAGGTTATAATTTAAATACCTTTGTATGTCTTATGGTTCTACGTAAACATTGTTCGGAGGAATCATGATCATTTTTTCGCAAACTGAAAAGGTAGGCGCAGAAGATAAACACTACATCAATGTTAAAAACTGCTCAAAAGATAAACGTACACCAATAACAAAGATACACCAATATCAAAGATAAACCTACATCAAAGATAAACCTACATCACAGATAAACCCACTTCAAAGATGAACCTACTTCAAAGATAAACCTACTTCAAAGATAAATCTACATCAAAGATAAACATACATCAAAGATAAACGCTACTTTCTTTGGATTGTTTTAATATTGATACTGACTGCTTAATATGGCTGTCTGTCTCCTCTCAACTAATAGCAGGTTGACAGAAAATTGACACAGAACTTCGAATTATAAACAAACAATACAATTTTTACTTCTAGATTAACAATTCGTCGGAATTCGTGGAGAACTTCATGTTTAAGGCAGCACCTCATATATCGAATTTTGCTACCTATGACGGGAGAGAAAAGGTTTTTCAAGAAAAAATCACCTTCAAGGGAAAATGTATAGCAACATTACTGACCACTGTGGCTCAGTGAACTGAGGCATCACACAATGGTTTAAGGATGTACAACGAGACCGGGCACGACCCCCGGTCGCAGCACAACGATCTTCGTGATTGCGGTTTTTATGCGGTTTTATGAAGCCATCGAGATGAATGCCGGGATGGTCGCAAATCTCCTCCTCATAAACTACTCATTACACAAACAAAAAATTTACTTACTATACAGAACACATGAAGTTACATCTTTGGCAAACAGATGGCAACACAAGAATTCCCTACAACAGAATAGGTACACTCGGTTTCTCTTCTAGCAGTAACTCAGTTCCTCCCTCCCCACTCTCATGATTCCCACTGACAACCTGTGAATAAAGGTGGCCAAAGTCCATGTGTCTCTTGGTGACCGAAAAAAAAGTAATAAAATTTCGTGAAATCGTTGCATAGCATTAATGTAGAGCACAGTACAGGGGTCATATGACGATAACAATACTTCATTAAAATCGCTAATGTCCTCAGCCAGACTCGATCCCGGATTCCTGAGCACTTGAAGCGACGCGCTAGCTGCTACGCTGCCTGGATATAATCGCCAAGTCA
>JARYHS010013446.1:0-31456 GCA_031002005.1 Vandiemenella viatica | reverse complement strand
TACATTCAACTGGCATTAGACAATTATCCGAAATACTCTCTTTATAATCGTTTTCAATAGTTTTGTAGAACTAAAAACTCTGTATCTTTGAACATTTACACCCACTTCTCGGACCACACACCCCATTATGTGTTGCATTATTGCAACTAATTAGCCACATCAATATATAAATAAATATCGTTATAATTTTACGCTAATTATTTGGAATAAAATGTATAACTGAACCTCATTTTTACTGCGCTTTATTGCAATCTTGTTAATTACAACTTTAACGATATGTTTCACGATCAGAATTTAAGAAAAGTGTAGCTGGAACCGAATTTCGTCCGATTGAGGTATGGTCGGCGATATCTTGGCTAATATTATAGTCAATGCAGGGACAGGAAAATGCGTTACCTGTTTCGAGATCGGTCAATAGCTTTTTACTGAAATGTGGGGAATGATAAATGGACTACAAGAAGAATCGTCAATGGGCGGGCGGAGTCTTCCTGCTTTGTTCGAGGCTTGACTTAAGGAAATGAATAACAGATGGCGCTGAGTTGAATACGCGCAATGACGCCACATTGTGCGAAATAAGGGACTTAGACTCAGGCGCGGACAGTCAATTTTTTTGCCAAAGAGTGTACCATGTTTTTATATCGGACTAAAAAGTATAAAATAATTTGCCTAATCCTTATGAAGGATAAAACCACATACAGATTTCTAACTTCTTCTAAATTGCCCTGAAAATTTATACTTGGAAATTTTTGATAGCTGTTAAAATACTTGTAAGGTTGGTGATGAAAAACATTGGGCGCATGCAATAGATAATTGATACATCAATAGCTCTACTAACAATTTTATTGCACCGCAAATAATGTGAACTGATAAGTAAGTTCTTTCATTAATAACTACTCTCCATACTTCTTATAGTTACGTATTTTAGGGTTATGTGAGTGAAAATTTGTAAGGTAAAGGTAAAGGTAAAGGTCACAGGGTTCCGACGGCTCCTGCCACATCCCGTAGGATTCACGGAGGTAGAGCTCCGCACTCCCTGTACAACCTTCGGCACTAGAATGGATGTGACGGGGTCAGCGCCGCTAATTGATTTTAAATACTTTGATGACATAATCACAGAGACATGCTACAAATTCCAGTTTTTTTAATAGAAAACATTTAATTGAGCTATTTCCATCCCGGCGAAATAAGGAACAAAACAAAAAAAGAATTATACATATCCATCGTTTGAATCATAAGTTATGGTCTGGAATTCGAACAAAATTCCAATAGGAAAAAACTTTTAGTTCTGCCAGAAATCTTCAAGCAGCATTTCCAATTTTTCCTTCCCTAAATACATTATTCAGACTACTGCAAACATTAAAAAAAATAGCCTAATCGGTTCATAGAAAATATACTTTCACTTGTTACAGAATTTTCCAATCTTCCTGGCAACTTTTCTTTCTCTCTAAACCTTATTCAGACTATTAAAGCCATTTAAAAAAATATCTAAATTGGCCCATATAAAAAGTACTTTCAGGTTTTCCCGAATCTTCCAGGCAACTTTTCCAATTCTTCTTTCTTTAAAAACCTTATTTAGACTATTATGAACATTTAAAAAATTAGCCAAATCGGTATACAGAAAAAAAAAATACTTTCAGTTTCCTCCGAATTTTCCAATTTTCCGGCCAACTTTTCTAATTTTCCTTTAACTAAAATCCTTATTAGGAATATTACGAACATTAAAAAAAATAGCCAAATCGGTACACAGAAAAAAAAAGCCTTTCAGTTTCCTCCGAATTTTCCTGGCAAATTATCCAATTTTTCATTAACTAGAAACCTCATTCGGACTATTACGAACATTTAAAAAAATAGACTTTCAGTTAGCTCAGAATTTTCCAATTTTCCGGGAAACGTTTCAAATTTTTCATTAACTAAAAACCTTATTTGGACTATTACGAACATTTAAAAAAAATAGCCAAATCGATCCATAGAAAAGAGCACTCTCAGTTTTTTCCAGAATTTTCAATTTTTCCGGACAACTTTTCCCATTTTTTTCACATTTTAGCACATTGCCATCCAATTCTGGAGCTATGGTCAAAATTTCAAGTATCTAGCTCATCGAGAAGTTAGTTTAAAATCAATTACTAAAATCCACCCGGACAGTCAAAGCCCAAAGCGAGTTAGTAAAAACATTAAAAATGCCCTCCTTTGAGGCTCCGTATCGGGTCACTGTCACAAACTTGGAGTTACATATAGACAAGGAAGATACAACTCACTTGAACAACTACAGAGCACGTGTGTAGCAATATTTACATAACGCTTCCAAATGGAACAAATAGACACTTATTGCAGATGCTTTCTTTATACCAAAATCCGGTGACGAGGGTCTCTTTCAGTTACCAGCAGAATCTTCTATGTTGACCGCAGAGCTAACGGGTATTGTGGAAGCATCTAAGTAGGCCAAGATCTCTCCTACTAAAAACTTTATAATTTTATCTGACTCCAGGTCGGCATTATCTCTTTTAAAAAACCAACACAGGGAATGGCATTGTGACCAACGAGTACATGACATTGTGAAGGTGTCTCAACAGTTAAAACGTTCGAGCAAGGCAATTTGAATGGGTCAAAGCACATTGCAATCTCATGGGAAATGAGATAGCGGACCGATATGCTAAGCAAGCTGGCTGCATTGGTGTAACACACATTATTACAATTCCTTTTCAGGACCTAGTTGATCATACCAAAGGCAACATGAAATTCAAGTGGAACACGCCACGGAAGAGCTCAGTCGCGACTACAGGCCAACATTACGGGCACATTCAGCCGGGGATACCGTCCTATCAATAGTGCGAGATACATCAATGTCCTCGCAAACTCAGCGCCTGTATTGTTATACTAAAATTCAACCATTGCTATTTAAACCAACACCTTCACAGATTACATGTTACATACTCTCTTAACTAGGGCAATTGAAGATATAAATCACCTTCTACATGGCTGCTGATTGAAGAAGTTCGAGATCGATCACCTCTTAGATACCTTCAAGAAAAAGCAACATAAAGACGGGGAATTTAGTTATTATTTGTAATTAATAAGCTGCTTTCATGAGAATCATGTTAGTCACGACTTGGATCGCGACGTAAACTACTCCCGCATATCTTGGACAAAATTATTTCATAACCGTTCTAACAATCAATTTTCGTTAATAATTATCTTCTAAGGCCGGTATTACACTGTAAAAGAGCTTTGTCAAAGATCTTTGATAAAAAATATTTTATAAAATATTTTACACTGTAATGGGACATATTTTATAAAACATTTCTTTTATAAAATTTCTTTTATAAAACGTAATACGTGGGCATTACATTTTATAAAAGATTTCATCATCCTTCCAAAGTAAACAAAGAAAATGGCCTTACCGAAGTTGGTTAGAACTGCCGAATCCATGTAAATCTTGATATCTGAGAATGTACACAAGGAAATATATAGTCGGAAACATGTAGACTATTGGAATAAGAATAAAAAGATATTCACTTACGCAAAGATTGCGAAATTAATTAGTTCTATGAAAGAAGGCTGTACTGTCGAAGACGTGAAAAAAAATTAATATATGAAGAAAATAGTCCTTGACAGATTTCTGAAATAATAGCATAGGGTATGCGCGGTGCTGCTATACTGCAGAATGGTGTAGATCCGCCACAAGCAATTGAGTACAGCCCATTGCTAATACACCGTAAAAATAGACACCGGATATATCGTTGCACTCAGGGGTAATAATTCTGGTACAGATTTTTTTTTTAATGTTGCGATAATAATTTATTGGACCTTTACTGCAACTTAGACCATAATTTTTATAATATGTCATGTCCTCATATTGCAATACTTTCACTAAACTTTGATGGATTCCTTTCATATCAAGTCTTGAAATTCACGATCTAACCCACATATGTTAACTTCTTTTTCTTCAATAAAATACACATTATGACATCTGCGCTTACTGCAACTACACAAGCATGCAGGTTTACTTCATTCAATGATAAAAAAAATTTATGTAGTGTAACGGACCTGATAAAATATCATAAAATAACTATGACAAAATCTTTTATAAAATATCTTTGATCAAGTTCTTTTATAGTGTAATGCCGGGTTAAACTCAGATTTTCTGGCTAATAATCAAAAAAAAATCATCGCGCATTCCCGCAAAATTCAGTTGTTATTAGGAAATATATGTTTCACATTTAATACGATCCGCGGTCCTCGTGAAGACTGCATCAATTGTAGTACAGATTTTTTCGTTGAAATTTGAGCCTTACTTCGCAAACATAAACTGAAGTTATCTCATAAATATTCAACCAGATTCTTGGTTTTGTCTAATGTAAAACTGACATTAAAATCTCAACTAAAAATCATAGGTATTTTGTATTACCTTGATGAAGTAAGGCAGAACCTTAAGTATATGGTAATAATGAATGATGTAAATAATCAATAATATAATTTAACTTTTGAATAGGAGAAACGTACACTGCTACAGTCCTAATGTTTTTCTCATTTTCAGTTTGACACTGAACCATACACATATCGCCAACTGTCGATGCCATTAAACTATGCGCCCTGGGGTCTACGCATGCACACTTGCAGTAACCGCGTAAAGCCTAACACAACGCGTAACATTGAAAAATTTACCGCGGGCAAGGAAGTTACACGTCAGTAATAATGACGATTCGGCTGAAATTTAGGGTGAATTTTTATGTAACTTCTCAGTATTATTTGTACTCAGGTATTTGAAACATACTAGATATTTACTACCGTATTCGAAATGTCATTTAATATCCCTCTTGTTCCTCTCGTCAAACATTCGTCAGATGCGGCGAGTTGTGGGTGAAGTTTACATATTCCCATCATGTATGTGAGACTACAAATTTTTAGATGGAACGCGTTGGGTTGTCTCTGCACTTTCACGATATGTTACAATGATTCCTTAGTTAGAAGCACTAGCACACTGGTAAATATTTCCTTCTGTGCTTTTGCATTTGAAATTTTAATCTGATTAAATGCTCCTTGAATTTCTTCCCGAGTAAATGAATATGTTCATAAGTTCGATAGTTAGAAACTGCTTACCGTTAGGAACACATGTTTCTAAGTGAACCATATGTGTTTCATTGGAAAACTGTCTACCTGCTTTGTTGCCTGTACGGTCATTTGACCGTAACACTGGATCATAAATTTATGTTTATTGTATATTGATTATGAATTACGTTACTGGTGAGAGCGTTATTACCAACGAGACACGTAGCTTCTGTTTAATGCTGAGGGGCGACATGAAGTTAATATTGTTGTAGGAGAACGACACTGTGTGATTGTCTCGTATTATCCTCTCTGCTGATAAGAAACATGATGATTGCATTCCACCTCATCATGTTTACATTCGATTAGAAATAAAACTTATATTAAGGAGGGACTGGATGAGGAGCGGTTGGAACCTCATGTCAGTTAATACAATCACGATATTAACAGTATCACAGTGAATAAATAGTGTCCTTAATATCACAGCGAAAAAGACAAATGCTGGAAATGGTTGCTGGAAATGGTTGCTGGAAACTGTTTGCAGGTGACAACAGTAGACGACTCGGAGTTTTCAGACGTAGGATAACATCTCAGACATTGTTGATGGACCTTTGGTTGAAAGTTATAGCAAAGCGTTGCAATCTAAAAAGGCTTCTTTTAGATGGTATCGTCTTTTCACTCTGACGTTCCAGCATTTACTATCTACTGTCTCTTCATTTCATATGTTAATCCTTGGTTTTCACACGGAAATGGTTTGAGGCTGTTCATATAACGCATACCACTGATCTTACTACGTACAAGCCTAGATATTCTAGAGCCGTGAACAGCGTTGCTTTGGTTTATAAGATTTATACCTTTGAACCCCACAGTATTATTTCAGCAATTAAGTTACTGTGTAATTCCTTGGGAAGGAAGCTAATCAACGCAGTAATATCGTAATTTGAAAGCAAAAAATCATTTTTAATTAATTTTTTTTTATGGTTCCACGTGTCGTCGTCCTCGAGGTGGGGAGGATGGATGGGTGTCCCGGGATTTGAAGCTACGTCCTCCCGTATTCTTGGCCGTTGCGTTTCCGCTCTCCGCTGCCCGAGTCGTTGTAATCAGTTGCCTTTTAAGTTCTCTCTCAAGAAACTCGGCGGCTACGGTCAGCGCAGTGTCGATGTATTATACAGATACGGCGGCCACCGAGACCTCTACTTAACTCCTTGACAGATTACAATCCTTTAAGAACAGTACAGCTTACCGTATAATTAGAATTTATTGGAGGTGCATGATCTGGCATTTTCTAGCACTGCGAGTCATCGTTACTGCCTTGTAATACTGAGTAATCACTACGTGTCTTGATTTTCCCGTAGATAAAAATGTTATCAGCAGTCGTATCTCACCTTCCATGTACAGTACGTAACACAATATGGTAGGTACCACAATATTGTCTTCGTAAACGTATATATATTTATAATTCAATTTACGAGGATGGCTTGCATACAGCTCGTTGCAAAACTGGCAGGAACATCAGTGTCTTGAAACAAGTAATTACGTTTAGTCTTAGATTTGCTTTTTCCGCCATAAAACTGCGTCGTTTTTCCTATGGAACATGTCCCCATTAAGTAAACCACGGATTGTATATCTCTTTAAGAACTTCGGTCGGTGGATGTGTTTATGATTTGTTTACATTTTGAAATACCTGGTTCAGACAAATGTTATTGTACTGACGGGAGCTTCAACAAAGGGTATGTCTGTGTTGTGCGTGTGTGCCTACAGGAAGGAGCTTCACTACTTTTTACATCAGTAGATTACCTCATCAACAATAAGATTTTTTTTAATTTGTGTAGGCTCCAGTGAAACCACTTCATTATATGTCTTGTGGATATGCAAATGACCTCAAAAAAATTTAATCAATATCAATTTTTTAGTATCTTGATTCATAGGTGGCAATTTCTTTTCCAGTCCCTGCACAGAAAACTGTTACCGGTCGCCGTGTCTCAGTTTGCACTATGTAAGTTCTGTTAATTCTGTCCTCTAGCATCCTTGCCGTATGAAGTAGCCTCAAGATTCCAAGAATCTCAGCTAAAATTCATACTCCCCCTGATTTGAAATGCTTGTTTTTGTTGCAGGATAACCGTCATACAATATATTCACAGTGACGAGTGTGCATAGGTAAGTTCTTACACGCAATTTCTTCATAAACTACTGTATATCCTACTAGCAGTATAAAAATACAGTTTAATTAATTTTCTTACTCTTAATTAACGTTGTAAGTTTGTTCGCAATGTGATTTGTATTCTTGTGGCGTCACATCATAATATCTTAATCGAGGCCAGTAATTGCGATAGAATCATATATACACGAAAACTCAAATATACGTAACTAGCCAACACTTGACCAGAGTAAAGGTATGTATTCTTCAAGTAAAAAATGCACTTAATTGTTATCACTGACGTTATTAGGAAAAAGTGTTCCGCAGAAATTAATACAAAACAGTTACTTCTATTACTGTATTTCATTGCCGTTAAATTTGATGTTTTCTATTTTTAGGACACTTCGTTCATGTTCTGTTCACCAAATAAACACATAAAATGTTTCACAACAAAACAAAACTAACATCGCCTTTGAAAACACTCTAAAACCAAAATTTGAATGAAGCCTTCGTTGAATCTGATTTACCACATATTTCTATCTCTGAATACGTCTTTATTAGTAGCCGTGCTCACGAATTAGTCCACTCCGAGTTTAAGATTTGTGCTGTTAATTCACTGATTACATGTCAAAGAAATGTTGGATACATAGGAAACGCAGAGAAGCTGCTTTCCATTTTTCTCTTTCTTCTGAATTAAGGTTGTATATAAATGTTTTATCGCGTTTGTGTTCGTCACGTTTTCGCTAACCCTTGAAACTTCTACTTATAATTGTAGATGTTTCACAGGCACATTAAGTATTGTTTGCAAAGCTTCTTTGAAAGTAATATTTTAAGTGGCTCTGCCTGCCACTTGTTTTATTATTATAATATGAAATCAGTAATTATATCCAGAAGTCAATCTATTGTGATTTTTTCATTTCAACGCACCGTCCTCACGTGTAAAAGACCGATGTTACACCTGCTGGACAGTGCCCTATTTTTTTTATATATTAGGAAGAGAATTATACGTATCTGAACAAAGATAAAAATAACCAGTGCATCTTTCTTTGTTAGTACAGGTTTTATGACGATTACTGCTGGAACGTGTTAACACGTGCGGTATGTAAACTAACACTGTTACACTTAATTAAAACTCAACAGTGATATCTTGACGTACTATGAAACTTAGAGGGATAAAATGCGTGTCATATGTTAACCAATGGTATAAAGTAGTACTATTTGTAAGTTTCTTTCGTACCCATTCTTCAGTTTTTGCATGAAGCATTCAAAGACGAATAAAATTCCAAAATTAACGGTTTGTGCCTCTGTGTCATCTGGAACTTTGTACCTTATTGAGATAAAAATATCGTACGTGTCAACCCATGATATAAGCTGTTAATATTTGTAAATTTTGTTGAAATCTGTTCTTTAGGTTTGGCGAGATATATGCACAGACAAAAGTTTCAAAAGTTACTATTTTGGCCTCTGTTTCGTCGTGGACTAACGTATTAATCGGAAAACAAATTATCCTATTTGTTAACAGACTATACGAGCTACCATTCCGTATAATTTCGTTGGAACACGTTCCTAATAAGACACTGTCTCGAAAACCTTGTAACCTGCATAGCTCGCATTTGCTGGCGTTGTTTCGACATTGGCATGCAGGTACAAAGAGCCGGGCTGCTACATATTCGATCGACTATCTTACCAAGGTTTATTTTATCACAGTCCCCCTATTACATCACCATTCCACCCTCTTCAGCAGAGGCTCCACTTCGAAATTTCTCCCTGTTACCCCCGAAGTTTGTTATAACAGCCCTCTGAAGCAGCTCTTTTATGAAATTTTATTTTAAGAATTATGTAAAGCAATATTGGAGTTAATTAATTGTGGATTTGTATAGTTTACGTGTGATATTTGTGAATTTGTGTAAAGTCGTCATTACATTAACCTTACTTTATGGAGAGAGTTATTTAACTTTTGAGGGAGAAGGTAAAACCGTCTGACGACCAACGACAGTGAACTGTAAACTGGAGGACGAAAATCTTCATTAATTGACTACAGGAGGAATTGGTTTATTACCGAAGAGCGTATCAGTAGTTTTCTCAAAAAATTGTATTATTAAATGATGTTTCTAGATATTTACATTTTATGCCTTCAACAAGTAATGCCTTTTTTTCTTCTTCTTCTATCAACAGTTTCTCGTCCAGATTGTTGCAATCCTCCATCTCCTCCTATCTTGAGGTAGGCTCTTCATCTCACCCTACCCAATATAAACAACGCCCTCAGTTATTTGCTTCAAATATATTAATCTCTGTCTTTCCCTAAAGATCTTGGTTCCTATCATTACTGATTTTATCTGTCGATTTAATTTTTACCATCCTTCTGTAGACCACATTTAAAATGCATCAGTTTTCATTCATTCCTGAAGTCGAAAAGTTCCTCGAAAAGTTTCTTTCCGAATTCTAAGCAGATATTTTATACTAAAAACATCTCTTTTCCAAGAGTTTTAGCAAGACCTACTCTACTTACCAAATAATAGATTTCTGTTTTTTCTTTTGTTACATCTGTTCCTATTTTTAAATTTAACGTACTAATATTTTTATCATTCCGGATACATTTTGTCTTTCTTAAATGTGTAATCTAAATTCTTCTCCCATTTTCTTGTTTTCACATTTTAGTAATTTCTCTACATCCTCATTCTGTTCTGCTAAAGGCGCAGTATAATTGCAGCATTCTTGTGCACTTACACCACATTCTAATGTTTCTTTTACTTCCTTTATTGCTTCCTCAACATAAGCTCGTACAAAATGAATATTACTGGGAATAGATTACAACCTTTTCTCACAACCTTTTTAATGTATATTTGTCTCCCAAGATTCTCTACTTATGCAGGGTGGGACATTTAATATGTTTTCTGGAAATATTTCGGAAAGAAAGCATTTTAACAAACAATAACCTATATAAAAAATAATCGTACAGTAGGGGGCTACAATTATGTGATATTGGTTTTTTCACAGGTGGCGCTGTTGTCGTTACAACAAGGTCAACTTAATTCTTTTAAATGGGAACACCTATTTTTTTTTTGAAGATTCCGATTCCTCATGAAAAAATAAAAATAGTTTGCTTAACTCACTTTTCTTTTAGCCTCACAGATGGCGCTGTAATCGCGAAAAATGAATATTCGCGTTTTTTGTGTATAATTTTAATTATTGTTTAAATAATTACATGTAATTTTCATTCTGTAAACATGGAAGGTAATTTTAAAGGATAATGACGAAATTGATTTTTTAAATGCTTTCTCTTACTTATTTGCAGCCATTTCTACAGCAGGTGCTCAAAAAGGTGACCATTTACTTCCAGATATTTTCTGACACACTTCGAGCTGTTCAGGCATCATTTCTGCAATATTAATGTGAACCATCCATTTTCGATGTTTCTGAGTCATAACGTGATTTTACTTGAGAGGGTAATCAACCCTTTGCATAAACCCCACCCTGAAGCAGCAGGTACTCTTCCGTCAGGTTTACACACCATACCTTAGCCGGAAAGCCCTAGGTTTACAGATCCAGGGTACAGTATATCATCCTTTCCCGTCTGCTACACCCCAATCGCAATTCATTGCCCAGGAGCCACTTATCTATCCCCTTCGTAGACGCACGAGTAGGGTTTGCTGGCAGAGCTGTGTTGACACAGAGGCATGCAAAAAGGACTCTTGAGACCATATAACTTTGGCAAAATAAGATGTCTGTACAGGCCACTAACCTAATCCATGCATGAAGAAAATATTTTTTTATATATATATAATCTCCTCCTATAGATTTTAGAATTTCTGCAGGAATCCCATCAATTCATACCGCCTTATTTGAACCCAAATCTTTTAAATATCTGTCAAATTCTGTCCTAAAAACCCGATCTCCTAAATCATCGACATCAATATTGTTTTCTGGCTTCCAGCACGCTGTTGTGCAGATGATACCTTACAAATAGTTTCTCTAAGTATCCCTGACTTCGGCTAGCTGTATCCTTTGAATATCTCTATTGCTTATAAATCTTTTCTTCGCTTTTAAAAATTTTGTTTGACCTCTTATGAGGTGCATCTACTTACCTTCGATCAAATCATTCATTACTTCTTCATCCTTTTCTGGTAGCCAATTTTCTTTTACTCCCATTCATTTTTTGTTTATCTGATTTCTAAAATACTTGTCCTGCTACATTTCTGTATCGTTTCGAAACAATTTTGTGCTTTCTCTTCTGATCTATTAACTGCAAAATTTCTTTTGGATAGAAAGTATTCGGCCATCTTCTTTCCTATTGCTCATATTTTTTACCAGCTCTGTCACACTTTAGTGTATTCCGCTCTTCTTCGCCTGAATTTCTTTCACAGTTTCCTCTTATACCCACATTTATAATCTCTGCCAACTCATCTCTCATGTGAGCGTTTTCTAGTTTCCTTAAGTTTTATTTTCGTGTTTTGATTCAATATTCTCTTGAATTTTAATCTGCATTTCATAACCATCAGCTTATATCAGCTCCCAAGTATATTTTATAGCCTAAACTTTGTGTATGAATCTTTGTATGGCCATGATGTAATTTAGCTGGTATATACCTGTACCCCCGGGATATATACACATGTATATTCTTCTTGCATGACTCTTAAATAGTGTATTTGGTATAATGAGTTCGTATTACCCACAAAATCCTTTACCCGGATCATTTCTTTCTTCTAGACCAAACTTCTCTACAGTATTTCACTCTATTCCCTCTCCAACTACCGCATTCCAGTAGCCAATAATTTTTAATTTTCCTCCTGCTTCACATATTGAATTAATTCTTCAATTTCATCAAATATTTTATGTATTTCTTCGTCTTCCTCTTGTGCCTTTGGCATTTATACTCGTAGCAATATGCATGGTGCAAGCTTAGTTCCTATCCTCATTGATACAATCCTGTCACTAAACTGTTCATAGTAACTGCCCCTTTTCCGTACTCTGTTGTTCATTACAAATCCCATGCCATCAATTCCTTGGTGTGGTGGTTAATCTATATTCTCCAGACCAGAATTCTTGCGTATCCTTCCACTTAATCTCACAACCCTAGATAATACTTAACTTAGTCATTGGATTACCATTTTTAAATCCGCTAATCTACTTTCCCTAATCACATTTCTAACATTCCACGCTGCGACTTGTAGAATGTTTCTATCAATTCTGATGCCTCCACACTGAGAAGTCCCGAACCGGGGATCTGACTGTACTACATTTTACCTCCGGAATATTTATATACAAAGCAGCCATCATTACACATTAGTTTTCGAGTATTTCATGGCATAGGATTAACCTTTGAGTCTGTAATGTGGTGGGTTATCCTTGCCTTCCACATCTCCATTCCGTTGATAATTCTTGATACACCACAAGTGCTTCCAACCACAAGTGCAAGAGGATGCCGTAGACCAGGAGCTCTCAACCTGGGGAGGCAAAGGAGAATTTGAGTGAAACTTACATAAGCTTAGTATAGTTATAAATGTTGTATTTGTTCACCAATATGTTTGACAAAACAGAATAAAACACATTTGAAGTTGGTTTTTTTTTAACCTGAATGACAAAGTTTTTTGTATTTCAATATAATATTATGAGATGAGTAGGCTAACAATAGTCCAGAAAACGGTCGTTTGCCCTAAATTTCTTAAAAGTTTGAGAACCGCTGCTCCTCAGTCCCCCTTTCAGGAGGCTGTTGGCATGTGTTGGAACATCCCTGATATCAGTATTCTTCCAGTCGACAGACCTTCGTCTGTGCAAACAACGAGCACCACAAGAAACCTCTTACAGACTCAAGTGTATGAAGAAATTAAACTGTCATTAGTGATACACTTTTACATTTATCAGTTTTTCATCTTGTTTTTAACCTTCGTTGAAATGGCTAATAAGCAAGACGATCACATTCAAAACTGAAAGCATAACATTTTTATTTTATTCAGAATAAATTCTATTTTATACCTATTTGACAATAGGCAGATGCCACTAAATGACAGAGCTACTGTTACTCTTAAAACAGGTCTGCCTACAAAAGGTACATAACACGCATGTATCCAATATAAACTAACACTTAATACATATTTGCTTGGCTTGTAATAATTAATGTATGATACTTGTCCATACAATTGGTGTCAATACTCTGACCACAAGGAAGGGTATACGTACGATCTGGATGGATGATAGTGTGGCATATTTTCTGTCTCGTTTTTCTCTGCTTCCTTGATAATATCGAGGATTTGCAGGACGCTTTTTTACAGAGCCCATCGTTCTGGAGTGGACTGAATATCTTAATCAACAGAAACAATGTCCTTAGTATTGCGCTACGCAGAATTTTCCTGTTTCTGAGACAAATATGTGCCGCGGAAATGACGAAAACTGATAATCCCCCAACGCGTTTATGGATGTTGGTTAAGTAGTATTATCTGATTTGAAATAAATTTTGTGCGAGATAAAGAACAGATCTCGAAGGAAGGAGAGACCGTAGCTTGAAGTGCGAGAAGGCAATGATCATACAACGGTTCCACATCTGTATCCTTATACGAATTCTATTTTATCTTGTGCACTTTTTATCTTCCATTGACAAAATAATGGCTCCAACAAATGAACCTGTTTTGACGCGGTTTCGGCTCTATCGATTCGCGTCAGCAGTAAGCTGTTGCGAGCTGCAGATGCTCTGCCACTGCTGATGTGTGCTCATTAGGCACCACTTATCAGCGCTGCAGATAGCCCATAGTTTATTGTGGAAGTAAACTTGGATGTTGGTCGTTATTTAGACGGTACATCTGCAGGCGAAAGAACTCGATAACGGCGTGAGTTACTGCTAATTGACGCTCGGGTGCGATCAAGGTGCACCACTTGCAGCTGAGCTTTGTGTAAGGTCAGGAATTATTTTCTACTCGTAGCTGTTTGTGATGTCGCGGAAACAGCATAAAGTACTGTCGACATCTCTTTGACCGTATATTACGTTCTATGTCTGTGCCTTGCTTTGCTTGTTCTAGATTTTTGTGCAGATTTTCGGATCAGAAAATTGTGTATGTGCCAAGTCTAAAGGTCACAACTGGTGTGTTTTCTTCTCGCATTATCACGTAGCCCTTTTATTATGTATTACGTTGTTCTCGATCTTAAAAATTACTATTTTTATCGGAGCTACATTCAGTTCATACGGGTACTTTATCATCAGAACGCAAAGTGATAGCGCTGCCTAAAAACATACAAAATGAGGGGTGCAGGAGATAAGATGAAGGTTTCTTTTCAGTGCCAACTAAAAATCAAATTCTACCTAACGGAATAGACTACGTAATTGCCTTGTGACTAGTGTCTCACATCTCGTTAGCTCATTAAGAGAAAAACCTCGATATCATGAATGTAATCCTGACAAATCTGTTCCACTCCTAAACTAGACTGGTCCAGTCTCTCAATCATCGAGCACTCAGCAGCAAATTAAATCATGAAACAACAAAAACGAAATTTGCATAGAGGAATGATTCAGTGTTCTGATATTATTATTATTATTATTTTGCTTATGGCTTTACGCCTTGTCGAGGTCATTAGAGGCGGGATGGAACTGGGGACAAGGAACGGTAAGGAATTCTGCCATGGCCTTTTGACGGAAGCATCCCGGAATTCGCCTGAAGTGATTTGGGGAAACCATAGAAAACCGAAATCTGGATGTCCGGACAGCGATTCCGATATTAACTTCGTCATTACTGATTTTCTCATTGACATTCAATACAGGGAAAAGTGACTGATACAGAACGGACAATTAATATGCGGAGAGAAGACAAAAAAAATTGTAATTTTACTTGGTACTCCGTACCGTTAATCACTCATGCCCAGACCTAAGTTTTCTGTATCGAAACGGTTACATATTGCTCCTACATAGACTTCCTCAGAGTATTAAGCAGCAGCTTAATGAAATATTTGCTAACTTCTGTTCAGTGAATACAAACTACAGAAGCTGGTGATCGATATTCTATCGTTGTAATTTTCATGCTCTTAGCCATAAACTACGCAGTTACTGTTTCATATTTTGTAGAACAGAAAGAGAATACCATTAAAAAGTGACACACTTTAGATCCAAAAAAAAATTAATTGTTACAAATGAAAAAAAATTTGTCTTATTATCAGTTGTGTATGTCTATGGACAAAAAAGATTTATGCTTGATGCTTTGTACATATGGAAGAAATAAAACCGTAAAGATGTGCTGTGTTGTGAACCAAACAACTCTCGATATTTACGAGCCTGAGTGCGATAAAGAATAGTTGAAGAATTGAAGGGTTTGTACAAACGACTTACTAGATATGTTCCAAATATTACTCCAAGTGAGTCGTTTATTTCCTGAAATATTTATTTATATCGAAATCTCCAACAGATAGTTTGAATAAAATCCCTACGCCATTTCTTAAAAAGTTCATGTTGTAAATTAAGGGAGCAGTGCATTTAACCTCACTCGAAGCCTGTCTACATAAGTAATTATTTTTTTTCTTTTGAAAGAAGTTTTGTTATCTGTCGTGAATAAAGTTCTGATAAGAATTATGAAAATCCGCGATTTCCAATATTGCAGCATAAGGGGTATGTTTTGTATCCATCATACTTGAACTTTGATTTCGAATAATTCCGTTACCGTTATAATTCCCTGTTATCTTCATACTGCTTTTGAAACTATTACTGAAATTAAAAAAAAAAAAAAAATGTATCCAACAAATTGTACAACTTTTGTCTTCTAGTACGCTGGGGTACAAAAGTTGAGGACGAGATAGATGAAGCAAAATAAATATTAACCACTCCATGGAAATGAATGAAAGTGCGGGACCTTGTTGCTAGAGTTCTCCCACACGTGCTCAGAAAGCTGGAAGTCACATGGCTTGAGGTCCGCACGACCATAGCGCCAAATGTGTCTGGCTCGGCAACACGAGGCAGTTGAAGAAACGCGATAAGGCAATATGTGTCAAGCAGCGAGCTATTGGATGGTGGTGTTCTTCATTGCAACATGACCTGCAGATAGTATATCGATCACACGAGGAAGAATCATCGAGAAACTGGAAGAAAAATGAAAACTGACGAGTGTAACCCAGGAGTTTGATCCGAACCACAGGCACTACTGCTCGAAGGAGAGAAGGTGGTCAACCACGGCCAACTTCAGCAGATGACCGGTTCGTTGTGCAAAAGACAAGAAGGAACCCATGTCATACAGCGGGTTCAGTTATAAAGACCCGCTGTAAGGCCTGCAATCTCATGCTCCAAGCTGACAAGGCGACTGCATGGAGTTGGTTTCTTTGTCCGGCGACCATTATGTTATGTTCCGTTGACACCCGCTCGTCAGCGGCACCGTTTTTGATAGTGCCAAGAGCATCAGGACTGAACCGACGAGGAGAGGGGTCGTGTGCTCTAATCAGATAAGAGCTGATTCAGTCTGAGTAATGATTCTTGACTTACCCTCATCTAGCGGAAGGTAATGCACTCAGGAACAATGATCCTTTTTGGTGGTCCAAGTGTTATAGTGTGGAGAGGCATAATGTTGCATGGGTGTATCGACTTCCAAATCATTGAACTCGGTACACTTGGATGACAATGCGTGACCGCATAGAACAGCCCAGGTGGAGCAGCTCTTTAAAGAGAAGATATTCGGCGAAAGAACTTGTCTACCCGTTTCCCTGACTTAAATCCCATCGAACACACGTGCGATGCGTGGGAAGACATATTGCAACACGTACGTTAACGTGCACCAACGACCATACAGCAGTTTTCAACCACGCCGGTGGAGGAATGGAATTCCCTACCACAAAAACTCCTTACCAAGCTTGTGGGCAGCATGGGAGCACATTACGGAGCATGCGTCGCTGTTTGTGTGATCACACACCCTTTCAAGAAAGATTTCTCTTCTTTTTGTAATGTGCAGGGGACCATCATGAGTCGCAATTAGTTGACTGGAACTTATTGTCTATGTATAAAAGTGTCATTCCTCATCGCGTATTTCTTTCAGATGTCCTCTGTACCATACTGTAGCAGTTCTTTCTATGTATGATTCTAGTTTCATCGAGCCATGTTACGTGGCACTGTCACAGCATGCGAATGTTACCTTCGTCCTTAAGTTTTGCACACCAGAGTATATGGCGATAAAGAAATATCCATGTGAATATTGAGAATTACCATAAAACCCATGTCGATTCAAGAAACCTAATATAGCTCATATGTATGTCGCATTCCACTGGCTATTTTTTTGCTTCTTTTTTCTTGTCGGATTCCAATACATCCCTGAGAGTTTATGCAGATTAAATATACGCGAGTAGCATCCCAAGTATAATCTTCTTCTTCAAAAACAATTGCTCCATTTTTAGTGCTTTATAACTTTTTTGTGAGCGTTCTGGTAGCTCAGTGGCTAAGGCGCTTTCTTTCAAAACGTTCGCTTTTCCTGCCCTGGGAACGAATCCCGGCAGGCGCAGGAATTTTGAGAGTTGTGTTAAATCATATGAGCGACGCCAGGACGCTCCGTGGTTCGGATTCCACGTTAAACTGTAGGTCCCAGAGGAAAGGAACTGGCCCTCCTACTTCTGACACAATGGCTTGAATGCCTCCTTCGGGAGGATCCAACCAACCTTCGGGTTGTGGACTAAGTTAAGTTTATAACTTTTTTGTCTCATTATCCTTGCAGGATCCTTATATAAGAAAATGAAGTTTCCTGTCTTTTAGTTTTGTTGCATGTTATTTAGCTACCATGAAATGTATAGAATATTGAACTCTTCGTACTACTTTGAAGCGCCACTACTATTTCTTCAGCCAAATTTTGAGACGTTGCTCAGCGGGCCACTGTGTCATGTAGAAAGATCCACTTGATCCCTTTATTTACTTTACCTTTTTAAAACGATCTAACAATGATCCTTGTTTTAATACGATGTACTGTGCAAGAAAATCGATTCACAAAAAGTGATTATCAGAAATAAAATCTTTTAATCAGTAACGGTCCATCACGATTACAACTGTTTACTCCTCCAAGGTGGAGCACCAATTTCAATCATCTTGTAGTGAATGAGCGGCTACCCACCACAGACCAGGTTGAGTTCGTCCCCGATCAACCACTCCCCGGTCAGGTTCACCGAAGATATGTGGTCATAGGATCACAGAAATTACGTTCTGCCCTCACTTAGTGCTAGTAATGAGCGGGAATCAGTGATACGAGTGAAACGTGTAGTTGAAAGAATGGAGTGACTTTAATAAAATCAATGAAACTGAGTACATGAACAAAATAACTGAAAATGCTGCATAGAAATAGCTCTCCTGAATTAAAATCCTTACTAATAAAATCCTGTCACTTGGAATATTCTTTCTAAGCCAGCAGAATGGTGTAAATGCATCAGTCTTTACCTAATGAATTCTTCAGGCCGTCTGGCGACATGGTCCATCCTGAGACTCGGCGAAGTTACTGCCCGAGCGTCGGCTTCAGACTGCGCTCTCGGGCGTAGAAATGGGGTGGGGGAAACCTCGTGAATGTAGTGCCATTGGTTTAGAACATCTTACTGAGGGCTTTTTGAGTTACCGTAGTGGGGAGCTCGCTTCACACGGGAAGTGCGTCTGTTAACCTTGAACTGCGTTGGGTAGAATTAAGTTATCTGGCTGGAAGCTTGCGAAAAATTATTCAGAGTGGGAATTACTATATTCTAGAACTAATATCCGTCAATATACTGCAATCTACACATCATGATATTTGAAATCTTACTTCACCACCATACCATGTGTTGCCATATTTTGTATAACATGATTATCAAACAGTGCTTTACATATAGTTGATACAGTCGATGCCTGTTCTACGTACTTCTAAAGCTTCAAATGAGTGCTATACAGAAATCAATCACCCATTGTAAAGCATAATTACATTATATAAAAGTGGAGGTTTTCTCGACGTTTTATGTAGAAAAAATTTTCTTGGGAAACTAGCCGACTGAGTAAGTTTGCATAGTACGATGCTTAGGCGGTCATTTACTCTTCCGCCATTGTCAAGTAGCTCACAATGGCGGCAGATCATTATGACCGTCGAAACGTCGTACTATGCAAACCTTCTCAGTCGCTCAATTTCCCTGGAAAATTTCATCCATAATTACGTTTATTACCACAGAGAATTGTGACAGTCTTTGTTTCCGTATCAGTGAAATGAATATGTAGGGTTTTAATTTTTTTTTATTTATTTACGCCTCGTCGTCGGCTAAGGTCATTAGAGGCGGGAGTTATCAAAACTGGTACCCAAAGTGAAAATAAAATGTAAGTAGTGTCGACAAGAATGTGAATACATCATCGTTAAAAACAAATCGATTGATATTTCGTCGCTATACGTTATTGTGTGCTAAATAATTTAGAAGACAAGCTTTAATGTTTGGACTGTTTAGTCCTGAAACTATTCAACGTTAATACTAACACACAGCATGATTTCTGTGCGAACGAGACAAACATTAAAAGTGAATATTAATTCTCGTCGTAGGATAAACACAGTGTCTGTAAGGTGCAACTATGCCGCTTGATAGTTTGTTGAGTCGAGATCACTACAGTCAGATTTCAGACATTGAATTTTCTTCGATAACTTAAATCGGCTATTCTTAAAATACCAGCCTCAAATTCGCCTAAATTACAATCTGGAAATATTGGAATATGTTCAAAACTCTGACACCGAGTATTTTTTATTGCTACTCGTAACTAATTATGGCTCAACGTAAACTTTACCTTCAAATACTACGTTAGAAATACAGGAATAACTGTACAAGCAGAACGATCATTTCTTACCTTCCCGCGTTTCGCAGTATTAGTTATTTTCTGACGTTCGTATGTGCGGAACCCAAATATTATTCTTTCGACTACAGCGTCAGCAGTGTGTATAAATTGTGTTTGCATCATATGCAATGGCGCGTATAAACAAACAAAAAATGTTATATGAACGTACTCCTGCTGATTAAAACCATTAACAAAACAGTAGCAGAAATGTTTTGTCAATGTCAGAAATGATACTCACATTTTTTTTCCATTATCTGTTTTCTGTTCCTCTTTCGATTTCTGTTTACCCATTAACTAAAGCGAGGCGTATACGTGTGAACTGACGTTCGGTCAATGTAAGGTAGTTTAGTACAAACACGCATCGTGATTTATTTTTTAACGTTAGACTCGTAATGTGCGTGGTATGTAGTTGTATTCGATTTGGGGAAGTGTGCGAAGTGAGTAGTTTGATGAGGGTGGTGGCGTGTTATTTGCGAACTGCCGTTACGGAGGGGCGAGATGGGTTGCAGGCAGTGGAGTGGATAGAAGCCGTGCATAGAACGGCCCTGTGTATAATGCATACTTTGTATTCGGCGTTCACAGCGAATTGGAATGGCAGAAAAGATTCCTCTCGCAATGCATCCCTTCCTCTCAACCCCTCCATAATCAGATGGCTCGTGTATATGCATAGGCGCTCCATATGGAATACATCTTCTTTCCTCTGGAGAATACACGTTCTCTTATTTTTATCTTTTATTCCTCTTCTTTTTCGTGTCCTTCTATCTTTCTTTCAATATTGCTCTGATCCAATCAGATGGTAGCTTTAGTAAAAGAATGTGGTTGCTTTTAATACAGAGTTAGTGGAGATATGAAATGCATTACAGTTTTTGAAAACATAGAGATACGAAATTCTCTCTTGCTACCAATTATCATAAATATGATTATTTGGCAAAATTATTATATGCAGTGTTATATTCAATACAATAAACGTATCTTCCATTATATATTAATTAAGCCATCATATCGAATGACGTTTTGGAGAAATTTCAGAATGGAACCGTACTTTGTATTGTTGTTAACCAACTGAAAAATTAAATGCTGCATTGAAACGTATTGATTAATTCATGTTGCCGAGAAGAAATCAATTTTCTGTCCACGACACACGTAATGCCTGAAGTTTCATATGGAATACACGGATCACTTCTGCTGTTGTTACCGAACTCAGAAAGAATAAATCTCAATCTGTGATTAAACTGTATAGCAGTAGTAAGAATTTTTAAATTTCTATTAGTGTGATATTATAAGGGATAATATTTTAATTTTTTACAGTTTGATTTCGAGCGGATTTTTTGAAGCTTGGTATAAATGTGCCCGACTTTCTAACATTGATCTTGTTTCTTTTTTAGGAATGTTTTAATATCATGCGTTCCGTACCTTTAATTTAATAGGTTTGTGTTAAAATATGCCAAGTAAGTGTATGGTTAGATAATGAATAATATTGTTAGCTTATACAAAAATGGTAGAATATAAAATAGTGGTTTATACGTTTCTGAATTAAAAATTTTCATGGGCTTGCTAATAAAAAATGCTACGCTAAGCTAAGCTAAGTTAAACTAAGCTTGGTATTCAACCCGAAGACTGATTTGGTCCTAACTAGGGAGGTATACTTAGCCTGGTATTGAATACAGGGTGGCCAGTTCCTTTCTACCTTACCTAACCTAACCCGACATTTTTACCAGGTATATATGGCACACAGTTTAATGTGAAATCCGAACCACGGAAACTTTCTGACGTACTTCATATTAGGTCGAAACTGAAGTGAAGGTCGTGTGAAGGGCCGTTTATAATCTCCGCCGAGACAGGGATTCGAACCGGTCTCCAGTCAGACGCCTTAACAACTGTGCAACCGCCGCTCTGAGCTTGTTAAGAAACATCCAATATTCATTAATTAACTTTTTTAGTAGTTTCTGCTCAAGTTTGCATCTTTATTAAATTTTGACTTTTATGCACTGATTAGAAATCTTGGTTCATTGTTGCAATCTGAACTAGCTCCCTGCTTTAAGTGAGCGTCTATAAACTACGCAGCTCCATTCTAGCCTTTTCTGAAACCCTCCTCCCCTCACGTAGCCAGACGTGGCTTTTGCCTCTATCCCCTCCTACCCCGCGTGTCACGTAGCTTTTTCCCCGATTAATTCCAGAAGACATTTTGTACTGTATTCTCTGGTCAGACTGTCGTAAATCAGATACAGATACAGTTAAATGACGGAAATAAATATTCACATGATGTGAGTTCTATACCTTATTTTAACTGTGAAACATGGTATGAATGAAAAGCTACGTGGCATGGCTCAGAACCTCCCTCCCGCTCAGCGTAGCTTTCCAGCAAACCCCCCCCCCCCGCCAGACCAAGCCACGTAGTTTATGAACGACCCCTAACTGATGTCGAATTTAGTCAGAGTCTAGTCAAAGTTGTACTTACCATAACCATAGCCATGTTGTGAAAATGTTGAAGTGATGGTGTAACATTGCTTTTATCGCTGCTTAAAGAAAAGTGTTTTTCAGTCTTTTTTTAAAACTAGTTGAAGTGAAAGAGATAATATTTAGGATTTTTTTGCTTAGGGCGTTACGCCTTGTCGACGTTGTGGTCATTAAAGGAGTGAAATGACTGGAGGTAACGAGCGGGAAGGAATTCGGTAATGGCCTTTTTTTTTAAGGAATTATACCCGGCATTCGCCTGGACTGATTTTGGAAAACATGGAAAACCCAAACCTGAATTGCCCGAAAGGGATTCGAACCCACGTCCTCTCGAATGCGAGACCAGAACGTTACCGCTTACCCACCACGCTCGGTAAAATACTTACGCACTCCAAGGAATGTTGTAATATGATATTTTATTATATTTTTATTATTTTAATGATTTTATAGGAGCTTTATTGGTAACTTGGAGTAGCTTTTACCATTTTTCCTATACATTCACGGCTTGTATAATGTTCATTGTCTCAAGCGTCTCAAAGTAAAGCCTAGTGAACATGATGCCTAAAATATTTCACGGCTATCGCTATTTTTCTTTTATAATGATTACCTAAGCAATTGTTCTCTGAGAGGCAATTTTATTAAGGCGATGGATTATCTGAGGAAATTTAGTTCAGTCCCTATTGTGTCTGAGCAGATCAAGGTGCAATGAACTGTTGGATTTCCATGCGATCTTTTTTATTAATTTTGAGGTATTAACCTGTTTCATGCTGATAGGAACAATGAATACACTAATAAAATCAAACATTGGAAATAATTCCTTGGTTTAGGAATGCCATAATTGTTTGAGTATAAAGTAACTTTTGACGTCAACAACAAATGATGTTTCATACGTAGGAACAATGAGAGAACTATTGAGTGAATTATAATTTCTTTTTCGAGTATTTCCGTATAGTAGAAATACTTACATCTTGATCTGCAACACATTCTATTCTCAAGCTCGTGTAATTGTTATCTATAACGACGCAAATGAGTCATTACTTCTTCGAATAATTACCTAACCTGGTGGGAGAGCGGTAACGCTAGGATCCTGCATTAGGAAGTGGTTTAAATTCTCGTCCGCCCATTCAAGTTTCGATTTTCCATAGTTTCCAGAAATCACTTTAGATGAGTATATAAAAATAGACGTGTGTTTTCATATATTTCACTTTTCAGCGACCACTACCAAGTAAAGGTTTTTGCCGTGAGAAGTTTGGTTATTTGCAGATGACATAGGCCTAATCTTATATATATATGATTCCGGCATGCTTCCTTCAATTGGCCATGACCAAGCCTAAAGCTATAAGAAAGGAACATTATACTAATAAATGATTTTGTTATTGTATTGGGAGCCAAGGATGAATAAATTTCCCAATAAAAGAACTAAACAATTTACCAACAGCGCTGAAAGAATTAAAAAAAAATGATAGAGGCAAAAGTCGAGTGAAGATGCAACTCAAAGATGTTTAGAGATACAACAAAAAATGGGAAAATAGTTGTCTGGGAATATTGGTAATCGGAGCATATGTGGCATCACAATTAATTTAAATTAAATTTATTAAATTAAAAAGATGTTAAATTTCCTATTCGGTACATTAAAACCAATGTATTTACCAAACAGAATGGGAAGATATTGACGTCTTGGACTGCTTGATGAAAGACACTCTTTAACATTAAACAAACGAAAAATAATTTAATTTTATCCATAAATCTCTATATTGACGTGACTGTATTAATCAGACAAAGGATAGAATGAGAAACAGCCTTCAGTCACTAGAATACTAATTTTATTGTATTACACAATGCATTTCGGACCCTGTGGATCCATCTTCAGGTGTTATGGTATTTACATTTGGATTTGAATTTTCCTTAAGAGAGATTCGTGCCTAGTAAAGTTTGTTCCTGCGCTGAAAAATGATTTCAAGTAAGTGTCGTGAACACGTTTTATTATGAGAGAAAAGACTAAATATGTAAACATTGTGAAAAACTTACCATAATTGACGAGAATAATTAGCTTCGTGTATATATTTGCTGCGGAGCACTGTACTAGACACGATGTCGTATAAGGTGCATATGTATATATAAACACCACAAAACAGTTTAAAGATGATGTGTACTACAAGTTATTCAAAGAATTCTTCGATCAGACAATAATTAAGAGGATTTCTCGTATCTTAAGCGACCTATTACGACATAGTTGTCCTTATTCAGCAAAAGTTCAACTGTAAAATTCAAGTTTGTTGTAGACTCTATCTCTCAAGGGAATTAAGTTCAATGAGTATTTCGGCGGATTAGCGAAACGAGCAAGTTTTGGGCAGAGAAGACTTGAAGCCATTCAGAAACAGAGTTCGTTTAAACAATAGCACAAAGATGGTGGGAAGTGATTCCAAGAAGGGCTACAACAAAATATATTTCTGTCAATGCTGATATTTCTCGAAATCAGCGAGAAATTCGAAATTCTAATATTAAATGAAATGTTATTTATGTGACAGATCTCGACATTTTTACACTGGAGGATACCTTTTCACACCTTTTTTGTCAATTGACAGTAGATTGTAAATAGTTTAGTGGCTATATATGACGCTATTTATACTGTAGTGTTGTGGTTTTCTACATGTTAAAACTTAGTAGTGAATATAGATATGCAGAATGTAAGAGTCTTCTTGTTTCGATATATCTTGTTGACCCCAGGAGTAGGCTTAAGTACGTTTTATATCTGTGAGGCGTCGAAATGTTGAGAAATAAGATCCCACAAAACAATTCTTGTAAAAATAGGGCAAGTCTCGAAGTTGCGTAGTCTTATAAAGTTTTCAGTTCTTACTCTAAGCCAATTCTAACTGTACAGTGTGTATTCACTTCACTCTCTTAAACAGAATGGTTTCTCTCGTTGTTATGGTTCGTTGGTTAAAAAAAATGCATACCGTATTTTAGTGAAATAGATATTGAAACTTCTACCTATACTAATATTGCTTTTGTAATATTACAAATGCAAATTTCAGGTGACTTTGCCATTAACCATGTGATAATTTTGATTGATATTAAAGTAGTAATATATATGATTTATTCAAAGACATATAAAACCAGAAAGACATGGAGGGAAATCTTGGCTTTTGTGTATTTTTAATATTGATAAAGCACCACATTTAAGGTACTTATATAGGTAGAAATTTCGCTATGAAGTTCACCAAAATATGACATGCACTTTTTTAATCAACGAGCCATAATAAAGAGGGACACCATTCTATGTCAGATAGTGAAGTGAATATGCACTGTACAGTGTAGACTTGGCTCAGAATAAGATCTAGTAACTTTTTACGACTAAGAATTGGCCTGTTTTTGCAAGAATTGTTATTTTGGGATCTCACTTCTTTTGTAAGTTGATCGTTTATTCTGAGTATTCGCTCCAATATCTGTGGATAAGATCAGACTTTTATTGATAACCCTTGTATTCTGAAATGTCCTCTGTTTGCAATTAGAAGTTTCATGTAACAGTCTTCTCCCTTATTAAATCTGTAAGTCGCCTTAAGTGCTTCCTCATCGTGGTCTATTTTAAAGGAGCAGTTAGTGTTATACAGGTAGGTCGGCGCCTGCGCTCAACAGAGACTTCAGCCAACTAAGTTCCCTGAAGATCAAACGAACCAACAGAAAATAGAAATGATTTTCAAAGAACTACTGAAACAATCCAAACAAATTTGTTCATAATATTCTGAGACGCTTATATTTAAAATTGTTCTTTCCTTTTCAAATAACCGACATTTAAATAAATTGAATTAAAATACTGAGAAGATTCCGTCGCACGATAAACCAAAAAATGTTTATCATACCACTATGAAAAATTTTCTATCAGTTGCTTTCTCAACTAGAAGATTCAAAAATTATTTTCTGTATGTAACAAAAACATCCTAAAAATTTCCCGACATTTATGCACAAAAAAATTCAAGTCCTATGTATGTCTTCCTGAAAAAATTTCTTACGTATTGCGTCAGGGCTACACTCGTCTTTAATACTTTAATCTTTTTTTATGGCTTTACGCCTCGTAAAGGACGGAAAGGAATGGCGACAACGAACGGGAAGGAATTCAGCCATGGCCTCTTGAAGGAAGCATCCTGGCATTCGCCTGCAGTGATTTGGGGAAACCATGGAAAACGCAGGTCTGGGTGCCTGGACGGGGATTCGAACCGGCTCGGAATGTGAGGCCAGAGCGCTACCGCTAACCGATAGTGGTGGTGTAAAGCTTAGCGTTCTGGCCTCGCATTCGGGAGGACGGCGGTTCGAATCCCTGTCCGGGCATTCAGATTTGAGTTTTCCATGGTTTACCCAAATTACTCCAGGCAGATGCCGGGATGCTTCCTTCAAAAGGCCATGGCCGAATTCCTTCCCATTCCTTGCCCCCCATCCTTTCCCGTCTCTAAAGACCTCGCTGTTAAGAGACGTTAAGCAGTTAAAAAAAAAAAAAGCTACCGTTCACCTACCACGCTCGGTACTTAACCTCCCTTCCTATAAGTTAGGTAATGTCTCTGACTATTCACTTAATAGGAAAACCAATGTCGTTTTTTTAACGGTCATAAACAATGTAAAACTTTTATCTTCCAACATTACACAATCATTCAATTTTTACTCAACTGACCCAATCGAATCTATCTCTCTGGCAGCGAAACTAAACAAGTTTAATACTGAAATACTTGGCTGAGTCGCTCTAATTAAGTCTGAAGTTATATGGGCCCTCCAAATTTCATGAAAAGTCGTGGTTATTTCAAAACACTGAAGCTAATCACAAGGTCTCGAGGCAATATACTGAGCCCTCATTAAATTTTCTGACAGACTTATGACACCAAACAAACATTCGGCCAACCTTCACTTACTCCCCATCATTCGTTGAACTGATTCAGTTACCAAGCAAAACTTACAGTAAATACTGATTGGCGATGAAAGGCTTCCATCTTAACTGCTCACTCCTATCTATGCATTCCCTCAAGTTTCTTGATATGATGGAATGCGGCTGATGTATCTACAGAGTGCGGTGTTTTCAGTAGGCATGGATGGTGCAACAGTTTACCCCTCGTCATCTATGTAAACAATGCGCCACACTCTAATACACCAAACAACGGCTCAAAAATCCTCAGATAAAGCCCTAAATAAGCTCAAGTAACATTTCTCGCTGTCTCTTTGCCTGGTTTCTGAGTGTGTGCTCCCCAAGTCAACTGGCTATCGCCCGCTCTATAATCTAGGGGAGTGGTCGGCAAACTTTAGAAGCCAAAGAGCCAATTTCACCATTAAAGACGTTGAAAAAAATTTGGAAGTGCCATAGTTACACATTAATAAATATTTTTAATGTAAATTATTTAATAATTAATGAACCACCATTCTGCATACCTCAGTGGTTAAGGCGCTTGATTTCAGAACGGTTGTTGCTCCGGTCCCGGGTTCGAATCCCAGCAGGAATTTTGAGAGTTATGTTTGTTCATATTAGCTACGCCAGGACGTTCCATGGTTTGTATTCAACGTTAAGCAGCTGTAGGTGCCCTCTAGTGCTAACTACCCTAGTTGTAACACTGATGTGTACACATCCACAGCAAAATTCAGTCTAAAACAAAGGCTTAAAGTGGTCCTAGTTGGCCCAAACGAACATACACACATAAATAGCTCACATGTAAGAAGTAAGCATTTTAATTAATGAGAACTATGTGCTTGTATTTCCATAGAAAGTTTTATAATGTTGGTTACGTAACTTGTTTTTAATTTTAATCATGAATCAAAGTTCTCATCAGTTATTTGATTTCTCAATTTGCTTTTAATATTGTTGGAATACGTCGAGATACATGAGATACTAAGAACACCAAATTAAAACTTCAACTCGTCGTATCAATCCGGCAAGTTCTTCCAGGTATTGAAGATAATTTCGTCTGTCTTTTATAAATTATTTAAAAGCAGTTAGCATGTTCTTTGAAAGCAAAACGGAACAAAATCCCATTTCGGAACACAACATATCTTGGCTCCGTCTGTTGCTATTGACACAATTTTGGTGAGTGGGATGTGAATTTTTTTTCCATACAACTAACGACAGCAATACAGTACTTAAGATACCAATATTTTAAAATTATAATCGCTGAATCTGACACAACACGATAATAGTGAAGACAAAAAAATAACCAGTGTGATCATGCTTCAACAGTTGAGTTAAAAATACTGCCGTATTTTATTTAATTCGTTGTATTTGTCGGTAAAGGTTGGGAAAAGAACTTGTTTATAATGAGGACATATCTTTAGTGCTCGCCAACGTTACAACCATTGTTATCGTCGGTAAAGCTGTGGGGAAAAAATATTCTCTGATCTAGGGGATAACATAATCGTCATGTGTCGCTACGATGTGAGCTTAGTATTTACATATGGCAGTGGATGTCTGCAGGGCCGGCGTTAGGGAGGGGTAAGCGGGTCAAATGTACCTGGGCCCCGCTGGCTGATGGGGGCCCTGATCACCGGCTGTAGGTGCCCCAGGCCAGAAGCCAGTTTGTAGAGCTTTAAAAAAAGGTCGCCCGCTCATTTTACCCCGGGCCCGAAATTCCTAGCGCCGGCCCTGGATGTCTGCGTTGTGCCTTTCTCTAAATGCCGGTATATTGTTGTGTTTAAACTTGCGTGATCTACCTCGCTCAGTGCAATACATTTCAACCAGTGTTTTAGTTCTCTCGCGATGGATTTGAAAATCAATTTGAATCATTAAAACATATCACAATAGGTACAACAAATAACTGAAACCACTCAGATCTCTATTCGTTAATGGAATTATTTCTTGCTGCCGTTGAATACACTACAACGGTTAAAGGTGCTACTTTTTGTCGTGGATGTAACACCACACTGCAGGATGCGGAAAGAAGCGTTTGAACCGACAGATGGAACATACTCCCCGTGAGTACGTGTAACTCTGTACCTATCAAAATCCGTATAAATTTTATTAAAGTATTAGTTTAGTCAGGTACGGGATTCTAACCCAACCTTGATAATTTGTCTGTGAATTAGCAGTAAAAATATCAAATCCCGTGAGACGAATTCACGAAATTTTAAAGGCTGCACGCATTAAGGCGCCCCCACGCTCGATCAGGAAGGTACAACGCGACCAGGTTCTAGTCCTGATCCCTGCGTATCGGCTTAGCTGTCCTGCTTGCGGGCGGTTTCTCACAATCATCTAGGCGAATGCTAGGACGGCCAACAATTTTTCGCCTCATAACTTACAATTTCCACAAATAAAATAAAGTTTTCATGCATAATATAACTTACATGCTTCGCGGTTACACATGCAACAAGCCCGGTTTTAATATTATGTCTTCCATGCTCCGCCTCCTCCACCCTCGTTAATCACACTAAGCAGCCTGAGTGGTCCTTAGTGCGGCAAGAGGGGGGAATCAGGAGTACGCTGTGGTGTGAAACTACCTGGAAAACCACCCCGACATGGACTTGAGCGTCGGGCACGATTTGAGACCAAGAGTAGTCCTGCGCTCAAGTACCAGCATTGCTACAGACGTAAAGCCCGTGGGTATCACGTACGCGACTGCAGCAACGATATACAGTGCGTGCGCTATGGAGGAAGCCACCGGATTACCGTCTGTACAACACAAGGGATCAACCGTATGCTGCAACTGTAATTTTGCCCATCCAGCTTTGTTTGGAGGCTACCGCGCTTGATCGAAATCACGCAAATGTCGACATGCGGACACGGGGGATTGTCTCCATCTGTAGTCCGCAATAACCGCTGATACCAAGCTGAGCAGAGGTTTATTTTTTTTCACTAAATAAGGTCATCAAAGATGACTATAGCCATGGTTTTTCCCCCTATGTGTAAAATAAATTGTGTCCCCAAAACCAAACTTTACCTGTTTTAAAGTAACAAAACTACCTACGGTAGTGTGTTTGTACACACAGCCGACGAGGCAATAAAAATAAAAATAAAACACACACACATAGTCAGGCATCATTCAGCAACGATATGCCAAGGAGAGGAGCTCCCTCGACACCCTCCATCCAGCCAACCTGGAGGGAACGACGTGGCCGCCAAGTGAAACACTGTGGGAGATGGAAAAGATGATAAGCCAAGCTTAAATTGTAGGCTTCCTTTAGCTACGGAAGTGCCAGTGCCAGATCCGCTCTAATGTGAGGGAAGGCTGCGGAAGCCTCTCAGATGGGTCATTTCTGATCAGTTTGGTTTCGCTTGCCAATGGAAAAGAGACACTCGATACCAAGCTGTAACCCGGATACCGGTTTAAGTGTTGCAATGACTCGGCTCTGTTCCGGAAAGTTTTATTTGTAAGATAGTAGTAGCCAAGGCAGTAGGTAAATTTGATCGTGCATAGTTCCTAGTAGATCATAAATTAGTCTTGTATCTTGATATTTTAGACATCCTAATAATTTTGAATGTATAGTTCATCTAACGACATTTTTTGAGTTCACAAATGCCATAATACTATTATTATTTTACTCGATACGCCCTTCTGGTTTTTATCTTGAAGGTATACTTTCTTCTTTTGTACCTCAGATTTTTCTCATTTTAAACTGATCTTCACTTAATATATCTTCCACTTTATTTTATTTGTGTAGTATCCTAGTCAGTAATTTCGGAGTTATCTTAGACTTATTGTGCTATAAATTTTACTTTTGCCAGCTTATACCTTATTCAGCACATTGTTGTTCCGAAAACATAATCTAAACGCTGTGAGCTATTCTAGTAAATAAAGTAATATTGTGTGGTCTTTCGGCAGAGTTTCTTTTTTCCGCCGGTGTCGCCTCTGTCTTGGCTAGACCTACAGTTTATCATGGAACAGGAACTACGAAACCTCCTGCGTATCTTTTATATTTAAGTAGAACCCTTAAAATTTTCTGCGTCCAGCAGGAAATGATTTCGTGACACGGAATTTTGGAGCCAAGCACCACTGAGCTAACAGACGATTATAATCTAGTTGGATAGGTTAGTGAGGTAGAAATGGCCTGGTGACTGGGTTTTTACTGGATGCGCAATCTTAACGTGGAAT
>JARYHS010013445.1:0-17000 GCA_031002005.1 Vandiemenella viatica | reverse complement strand
GAGTAATGAACGTGAAGGAATTCGGTCATGGCCTTTCGTAGTAACGATCCTGGCAGTCGCCATGGAAAACCAAAATCCGAATGGCCGAACGGGAATTTGAACACGCTTCCTTCTGAATGCCGGAGCTTTACCACCAACCCACCTGCATCAGTGAATCGCAACCAGGACTTCTGAGATTTGAATCGTATTGGTCATCGCAAAGATAATGTTAGCTTAAGGAACTATTCATCCTTGCCAATTATTGTATTTTAAAAAACTTCCATAACTGGTAGAATTAAAATTTTGTGATTCAATGTGTTCGCCTTTGCAATCGATTAAAATACTTAGAAAATTCAGTTAAATAAATTTACCGCAGCCGAAGTAGTAACGTTCGATTGGGACGGTACTAATTAAATTCAGTTAGCAAAATTTTATAATATGTTCAACATTTTAAAAATATATCGCTAAATAAACATCGGGGTAAGATTGCAAAAATTGAAGTGAGCATGTTAATATCATGTGTTGAGGTTAACCACTCCATAAATAAATTCATTAATAATTCCATTCCGTAAATGTGAAGTTAATGGATATAATGTGATTTCAATAAAAGTACTTGTATTAATTTCTGGACATAACTGTTTGTCAAAACATTGGGATTGAAATACTTCGTAATATTCTCCATTTTTGACGTAAAATTTTAAATCATTAATATATCTTACGCAAAAGTACTTTATTTTATAACCCGCTAATGATCATTTATCTATTTGATAAAAGGACTGTCCTAAATTTGTATGAGTTAGAAGACAAATGAGTATTTGAAGTATTCTCTTTGCCAGTAATGATAACTGTATTAATATTTTTAATGAGTACAAATTACTGGAGAAGAGTTGTCGTCATAACAAGACTCACACATTGTAGCAAGCTGTGGTGCGTTAGGACGGAATGTACCCAATTAGAGCCTTTAAATAAATGAGACGTGCATGTTTTATATTAGTGTCGTAACGACTGTACATATATAACAAAAATAACACAACTGCACCTACTGTGAAAAGTGCCTGGCTGAGTGTTCAGCGTGATATATTTACATTACGTGTGTACACACACAGTTGTATCAACAATCACATCTAATTCTGATTGGCCAATATGGTAACGCTACAGGTATAGGTATCAAAAACACAAAATATGCGTTTATATTTGGTTTATGTTTTGACACGCGTTGACAAAACTAGTGGGTAATATCAAATTCTGAGAAAGGTGGAGTATTTCCAATAAAGTGTTTGCTCTATGTCAAACAGCGGAAACTAGAGCTTCCCAATATTAGCCAAAAAGAATATCTTTGCAAGAAGGTACGATTTTTTTATAATACGGTCAGACTGCATTACAGTACATGACTTAGTTTGGAAAAGTAGTCAATACTATATATATGCTTCTACTAATCATCAATATATATATACTATTTCAAAGAAAAAAAAACTAATTAAAATGCCAGATTTGAAGATTTTTTATGTTAATTTGAATGTTGGTGCCAAAATGGTGTCAGCTGACGTTTCGTCGACTCCTGTCCGTGCTGATATAAGCAAACCAGTATGTATATGATTTCAATGATAAAATGAGTTCTAACATTTGCGTGTGGTGTGTGCTGCCTCAGCTAGTAAATTGATTGTGAATTTATTTATGAAGTCAAAATAACTCACTGTGAATGGGCGTGTGGCCCACTGCCATTTATTTGAAAGAAACTTTAAAAGATGGCATTATGTTTTTGTCAGCAGTACAGCCATCTTAGAAAAGTTGTTGATTCTTTCTGTGTACACATTTGTGGTCATCGTCATTATTACTTTCTGTGTAGTAATGACAACACAAGAGGAAAACAACACTTAAATATAAAACCACCTATGTCGTAGACTGAACTCAACTAGGTGAGAGAACATTTGTCATCGTTCAGACTATGTGAAGAAATGGTTCTGAGAGCAAAACGTATTGCCAGTGCCCGTTTTAAATAAAAAGAATACATTATTAAAAAAGAAAGAGGAAACCTAAATTGTTGACATCGATTTAAAAAAAAAAATTAACACGACTGCTGGATGACTTCCGAACAGATGATGAGCAAGGGTTATTTAAAAAAATTCATCGCAAGTCATCAGAAGATTTCGTATTCGTAAATTCATTAATCGCTCCAGAATATTCAAATGAAATAAAATTACAGAGACAGTATTTCGATGAAGTTGGATTGGCAATATAGCTTCGCTTTTAGGTGATTTGTACAAAAGACTTATATTTTTTTTAATGTTTCTGGACAACTTATATCTAAATTAATTTCTGAAATATGTGCTTATATAATAGAAACGTCGAAATAATATATGAAATTATGTACACTGTATTCTTTTATTCACATCTTTATTTTTCTGTTGTGATTTCGCTCCAAGCGTCATGCTTTTCAGTTTTTCCGTGGTAATATTTATGATTACTTTGCCATATCTTCGGCTTTAAGTTATACGTTTCAATTAATAGCAAACACATGACACCATCCGATTCCATACTTATATTATTTTTCTAATTTAAAATGAACTTAAAAATAAAACTGTTCGTATCACAGCTACACGCACGATGTACCGACTCTTGTCGTAACACATGCAAATCTTTGTTCTTGCGCGCTATTCTCGTCCCCACCAAACAAATTCTGAGTTCACTAACATGACAAATGTTTGCAAATATTTTGCGGGCTTGATAAATCCCCAACTTAATGCGCATTGCTAATCTTGTGGCTATATTGTCGTCTGCCCGCCCTGATTTTATGCAGCACATTTATTGTTCACAGATTGTTTTGATTGCTCATGAAGGTTTGTAAAAGATAACATAAATCCATGAAAGGAAGATACGTCCAAGTTATTTCCTCTGAATATGATATATGTCACGTATCTGTGGAAATGTTGTTTCTCAAATCTTTAACTGCCTGTAGGGAGTCATTCCGCACTGCTCAACACCCTCTCTGATTTACAACAGCCGCAAACAATAAGCACGGCTACCCATAATAGCTTCCCATTATCTGCTCTCTGATAAAGAATTTTTTTATTTATTTTCTCCTATGTTCACAATTTGATAACTCACTGATTAGAGCCACAGAAACTCCCTCGGTATGTCGTTAGATTCAACTGAAAGTTCTCAAGTTACCCAGCATGCAAAGAAAAGAAAAACAATCCCTACTAATTAATGAGAATAGGCTATCACGGGGTGTGACGTCGAACGGTCAAGGCAAGAAGTGAAGATTAATCGTCCAACGTCTGTACTGTTTGAAACATGGAGATAATGGAAAATCTTTATTTGAAAAGTGTTGAGTGGATTAGATTGAAGATACTAACTTGGCTGTGCAATGTAAACGGTTTACACAAAATGTTACACTTCCTACGTCACCCTCATCTACGACTGGAAGCCGTGTTATTTCTTAATAGTGATGTGTCATTCGTTAGTAAAACGATATCATTCACAGTTTCGTAATGGTAAACGTATTGATGCCCCATGTTCTCCCTCTATAATCAGTTTAACGAGAATCTTAGTGTTTTCTTCCTATTTTAGCTATACGCCTCGTCATCATCAAAGGCATTAGAGAATTCCAAAACTAAATCAACCAATCTGGAGAGACTTCACTTTGGACAAATATGAATACAAATTAATCAAGAATAACTCTCCTAACACTAATGACATTAATTTAACCTATCAGCATTAACTGGAACCATAGGTGGATTACGAAACACCCAATAAACAAATCATAGACTAACGGTTAGATTAGTTCTGAAACCAGGATACGCACTGCTATCAGCGATTACGATTTCTTCAATACCATAGCATCGTCCGCACCAAACAGTATTGATTTCTTACAGAACACGTTACTGTCAAACTCAACTGAATTTTGTATGATCATATAATCAGTTCATCAGATAAAAAAATGAAATTACGTGCGTAAAATTCAAGACATCTATTCTTCTATGTAAATCTATAAAACGAAAACCGAATAAACATCCGCTAGAAAAACACAGAAACTACTGAGCAGATTTCGAAGGGGATTCCACCTGTTTAAGGCTTAGAATCTCACTTGAGTGGTTTGGTATGTCTTATGTTTCAAAGATACATTACACCAGAGCATTAAATGAATTTCTGAACGTATGGTGACAAATGCCAAAGGTGGAACGTTTATATGTTGTATACTGCGCCGTAAACACACAACTACAATGTTTCTGACCATAGCCTTTAAAGAAAGCAATAAAATCAGTTTCCAATTATGACTATTTTGCACACAAAACAAAACTTGATATATTATTTCCTTTATTTCGGGATATTCGGTTTTTAACTAATAACGAAAAACAACAGAGATTTTCTTTGATCACAATCTCTGACAGGACAACAACAATCTATCTGACTATCATCACAATGAAATGGCAACACCGTAGCATAATGAGAAAATGTTTAGATCCAGTGGCAGATTAGTCATCATAATGAGACATTTCAAATGTTTCAGACTGTGAAAACTGGGTCAAAATCGATTCAGCAGTTTTCAGGTAACGCTAGATTACTCGTAAAATAAATGAGTCGTAACGTCTTAACACATACGTTAAATTTTAACTTTGACGCAAAGCTTTGAAATTCTGAAAATCCATTCAAAATCTGTATTTTCTGCACGACGCCGGAATAAACAGACACATTCCAGATACATTTTTATGTATGTGATATGTACTGATGCGCGTACGGTCTATGTTTCGATTTTTGAGCAGCAGATGTAATTAGGTTGAAATGTAACCTGGACTAAAATGAAATCTGACCTTCCGTATCAAAAAATCCAAACCACCTCATTCTTAGAACTGTGCTGCTAAATCACCCTTTAGTTTAGTTCCGGAAATGGCCGGTACGAAATCAATGTAGCTAGGTATGCATGTATCTTTTCGGACGAATAGAAATAGTGTACGGGTAAGTCAACTTCAACCCAGTTCTTTTTATGGTAGGATACTGGTGAATCTAGATTTGTTTTAATTCCTGAAATGGATGGCGCGAATTGTATGAAACTTGATACACGTTTCTCATTACGTGAATAAAAATAGTGAGTGGTTAAATCAATGCGCCATGTGGACCGCGCAACGCCGGAAACTCAGCTAGTAATAAAAGCTTTTATTACTACTCTTTATCCCATCTCAGCAAACTTTATCGGAGATGTTGACTAACGCCTTCTATTTCTATACGTTTCACTGCTACAAGAGGACATCGGCTCTGAGATTAAACTGAAAAAAATGTCTCATTACTGATTACATGGTAGCTACTTAGAAATCCTACAAAAAACATCGATTGTTAATCAGAAGCACGCTGATATCTTGTCAGATGTATCTCTAAATAATTCTAAAACCTTTATAAATAAAAATAAGACCTTATTCAATGTTGAGAATAACTTTGTCATCTTCCCCTTTGAATTCCCACGAATTATATGTTTTCTCAGTCTTCCGTTACAAAATCCCCAGAAAAAAATTATTTCACACAGTAAAATTGATATGATGTCTAAACTCTTTCAGTCTGAAATCAAAGTTGTCGCATGTTGTAGATAACGTTTCACTTGGCTACCTTGTTTTGTGAGGTAATTCAATTCTGAACAGGTTTTGATTAAATGTTGTTTATATCCTGTGTTGTCCCTCGCTTTAATAACCACAAACAAAATGAAATCACTTAAAGCTATATGCTGATAATATAAACTATACACGTTAGAGCTTGGATGTATGGCTTAATCGGCCAAATGCCTATTGTATCCAATATATCTAATTGTATCTAATATATAAGCATATAATAAAAAGTAAAAAATATCAATATGTATTTTTTCCTCTCTTGCTCTCTTAGTTATATATAAACTGAAATAGGAAAAAGAACAAAGCAATCAGTTCAAGCTTAAAACACAAGTAGAAGACTGTGGGTAAATTTACAACAGCTCATAAGCTGCCTCAACGTTTATAAAAGAGCGGCAAAAATGATAAGGCTGCGAACCGTCAACAACGTAAAGAACAAGGCGGAAAGCATTCGGAACGGCCTGGTGCCTGAGTGGTTAAGGCGTCTTAATGGTGATCGAAAGGCTTCGGCTCGAATCCTAATCTCAGTGGGGATTTTCACACCGGGTAAAGGGCTTGTTGTGTAATGTGAAATACGCCAGAACGCTTCCGTGGTTCAGATTCCATGTTAAACTGCAGGTCCCCTTTAACAGATAGGATTACCGGGTTAGGTTAGTTAAGGCGGAAAGGAACTGGCCACTTACTTCCAACACCAGGCTAAGTATACCACTTTCCTTAGAGTCCAATCATCCTTCGTGTTGAATGCCAAGCTAAGCTCTTTAGATAGTATTCAAACATGTAAAATTTCAGCAACATGTTTCAAGGACAGATTTAACTAAAATCTATGATTCCGGTAAATGTTTGTCGCTAACGACACTTTGAAAGAGGCGAATGCCGTACTACCGCGTATTGTTAAAATAAAAGTTCCAATGCCGTTGTTCTATAAATCTTTCAAGTTATTTTTCTGCTTCTTATTTATTTAATAAGAAGAAAATGTTTAAGTTAATCATTCATCTTATTCTTCTGTTGGTTACTTATTACGAAAAGAAGATATTTAATCCTAACTTTGAGTCAAAAGTGACCAGTCATCTAATCAAGTACTCGTATTTACGGGTCACAGTTCCGAGATCTGTTGAGTCTCTCAATATTCTGCACATTTCTACTCGAATGTAGTGGAGATTATGAAGTGTCGGCAGTAACAGGAGTGTCAGTACTTGCGTCACAGTTCCGCGCTGATGAGATTCATTCGAGCGGCCGGGGGAGGCGAGGCGATCTAACGAACGTTCGGCGATATTGAAAGGGAACAGGCAATATAGCGGCTCTTTCCTTGTTCCCATTTCTCTGGCTAAGAAATATCGGAATCGTTTCCCGCATACGCGGGTCGCACATCTGCAGAACCTGTTTCCCATCCACTTTTTACGTGCCTTTCTCACCCTACCGCTTCCTTAAGTTAGCCGGAAATTGGTCGATAAAAGCTACACCCGTTGGGAACGTGATAACGTGAAATTCTTTAGGTATTATCTTGGTAGACGATATCGTTTCCAAAGTTACTGATGTTATCTAAGCTATAAAAAAGGCTAATGTGTATAAAAAGAAACGCTAAACAACACTTGCTAGATAATGTGTGTCTACAGAGCAACATTATCAAAGTAATAATCTGTTCCTCAGTATCGATAACTAGAAAAGCAAAGACTTTTCTGCATGATTTTTCCCACCTGTCAGAAACTCAGCTAAATTGTTTTGGTGAGATCTGTTAAATCTGAAAGCGGCCGTTTTCTATGAATTTCACGCAGGTCTCACGCAGAAACTACCAAACTTATTTGGATGGTGTTCTCACAGTTTATTTTTTAGATTAGGAGATGACTTAGACACTACCTAACTCGTTTGGATGGTGTTCTCGCAGTTTTTTAGATTAAGAGATGGCTTAGAGACTACGAAACGCGTTTGGATGGTGTTCTCAGAGTTTGGTAGGTTATGAGATGACTTAGAGACTACCTAACTCGTTTGGATGGGGTTCTCACATTGTGGTAGATTAAGATATGACTTAGAGACTACCTAACTCGTTTGTATGGTGTCCTCGCAGTTTGTTAGATTAAGAGATGACTTAGAGACTACCAAACATGTTTGCACGGTGATTCGCAGTTTGTTAGATTAGGAGATGACTTAGAGAAACTGTTTGCGAAATCATATGGATCAAGCTCAACGTAGCTAGGACCAAGCTTGTGATAGGCTCCTTCTATCATCCACCAGATGCAAGCGTAAATATTAAGAAATACTGTAAATAATATAGCTCGGCAATTTTCGGACCATACGATAATGCTAGGAGGTGACTTTAACTTGCCAGATATCGACTGGACTAATTACGTTCACGTGACTGGGGGCAGGGATAAAGCAGCTTGCGAAATCATTCTGGACTTATTCTCAGATCACCATCTTGAACAGCTCGTAACTGAACCAACGCGATGCCTCAACGGTAACGAAAATATTTTAGATATAGTTGTTACAAATAGGCCCGAACTATTCACGGATATTTCTACCACCGCAGGAATAAGTGATCACAAAGCTGTAATTGCTACAGTAAAACTAACAACCACGCGCAGAAAGAGAAAAGAGAGGATCGTTTACAGATTCGAAAAGGCTTCAAAAGAGTGTTTTAGAGCGTATTTGAGGCATAATTACCACACCTTCTCAGTAGCAGGAGGCACCGTTGAAGAGAGGTGGCATCGATGCCTACATATACTCGGGGAAGGTATGAACTTGCATATACCGAAACGGACAATCAGGGAAGAGAACGATCCCCCATGGTACACACGGGAGGTTAAAAGGTTACTCAAGAAGCAAAGGAAGATACATGCACGATCAAAAAGGACGATGCATCGGACTGATTTAGATAAGTTAGAGGAGATAAGAGGACGTGTTAAAAATGCGATGCGTGAGGCATTTAATAACTTTCGTGAAAATTCTCTCTCTAAGAGCCTCACTGAAAACCCTAAGAAATGTAAAAAAAAGTTAGTTGTAGTGGGAACAATAAGCCAGTTCTAATAAAAGACGGACGGGAGGTTGAAGACAGCCGCGGCAAGGCTACCTTATTTAACACCGAATTCAAAAATTCATTCACGCAAGAAAACATGGAGAACATCCCCACTTTACCACATCGTGTGGAATTAGAGATGGATCCGATAGAAATTGATAGCGTAGGAATTGTAAAGCAATTAAAACTCCTGAAGTGGGGTAAAGCGCCGGGTCCCGATGGTATACCGGTAAGAGTATTTTCTGAATACGCGGAGGATATTGAACCATTTCTGTCAGATATATTCCGTAAATCACTAGAAGAGAGAAAAGTACCTTCTAGCTGGAAAATAGCCCAGGTAATTCCCGTTTTTAAGAAATGAGATCGGTGTGATCTTAGGAATTATCGACCCATATCTCTAACATCGGTCTGTAGCAGAATTCTGGAGCATGTCATATGCTCGAACATTATGAAGTTTCTAGATGAGAACGAGTTACTTACACCGTGTCAATACGGATTTCGGAAGAAGAGATCGTGTGAAACACAATTAGCCCTATTTTCCCATGACATAATGAAAATTATCGATGCAGGTTCGCAAGTTGATGCAGTTTTCTTGGATTTTCAGAAAGCTTTTGATTCTGTACCATACAACCGAATTTTATCGAAGATTTGAGCTTACGGTATTTCGGCTCAGATCTGCGAGTGGATACGTGATTTTCTAACTGATCAAACACAGTATGTCGTTGTCGACGGGGAAGCCTCTTCTAAGATAAATGTTACTTCGGGCGTTCCTCAAGGAAGTGTAATAGGACCACTTCTTTTCTTAATATTTATAAACGATCTAGGTGATAACGTCAAATGCTGGTTGCGATTGTTTTCGGACGATGCAGTCATCTATTGGGAAATAAGGTGTTCCGACGATTGCTTAGAAATTCAGCGCGATTTGGATACTATTTTTGATTGGTGCCGTAAATGGCAGCTTACACTAAATTGCAAAAAGTTCAAGGCAATGCGGATAAGTTACAAAAAGAATCAGTTTGTTCGCAAGTAGAAAATAAACAATTCACCTGTTGACACGGTTGATTCCCTGAAGTATCTGGGGGTGATAGTACAAAGCAACATGAAATGGGGCATGCACATAACTTCCGTCGTAGGGAAAGCGAATTCTAAATTGCGATTCATAGGTCGTATTTTGAGGAATTGTAATGCTTATAAAAAGGAGATAGCGTATAGAACACTAGTGTGTCCGCATCTGGATTATTGTTGTGGAGTTTGGGATCCGTATCGCAAGGTTCTGATTGACTCAGTGGAGAGGGTGCAGAGGAGGGCCACTCGATTCGTGACTGGTTGCTACAGCCCTTATGAAAGCGTCACAGAATTGATACATAGATTGGGCTGGGATAGTTTGAAAGACAGAAGACGTAGCTTGTGGTCGAAGTTAATGGAGAATATGCGAAAAAAAAAAATTTCGAGTGCAATGAAATACTTCTTCCACCAACCTATTTAGGTCGTAATGACCAGAGGGATAAGATTAGAGAAATAAGATGCAGTACGGATGCTTTTATGTATTTCTTCTTTCCTCGCGCTATTCGGGATTGGAATGTGCGGGTTTAGGATTGGTGCTTAGCACCCTCTGCCACCCACAATGTTTGTGACTTGCAGAGTATGGATGTAGATGTAGAGACTGCGCTGTGTCTTATGAGTCTACTTGCATGGTGAATGAAGCAATAAATGATAATCTGTTCATCATCTGAACATATAGGCGCCAAATATCACGTTAAATAAAAAAAATATTCTCCTTTTATAACCTGAGCAGACATCCATTAAAAATCACACTACATCGAAGATAAATGTTACAACTTCCTCTTTTGTTTCTGTTAATATTTCTGTTGACTACATAACTTATTTCTTCACCCTTCTGAAATATAGTACGTTAAAATATAACAATTTTAACAAGTTTTTATCATAATTGGCAGGAAAGAAACATTTATATACGTTTTGTGTTGATTTATTTTGTTACATTTTTTGTATCTTTTTATTTTAAGTTATTTTCTCTGGGTTTATGAAACCGTCGTATACAATCCCTTTTTAACTGTAAGATGATTTAAGACTAAAAAACCATAGTGGGGATACACTTTATCCTGTGGCGTATCATTATAGCCTCCCCACATTTACAATAAGTTATAATTGCTATTGAGATAAAAAGGTGTATTACTTTATTTTTATTTCGTATGGTCTATTGCCTCATCGACACCGATGTCATCAGAGGTAGGAAAAGGTTTGTGGTAAGGAACAGGAAGGAATTCTGCCATGGCCTTTTGAAGGAACCGTCGAGGTATTCGCCTGGAGTGATTTTGGGAAACCAAGAAAAATCGGAATCTGTATGGCCGGTAGGACATTTGAACCTGCGTCCTCCGAATACGAAGCCTCAGCGTCACCTCTCACACACCACGTTCGGCAGCATGACTTTAGCCCCGTATGCTTATCACATTTACTCCATTTTGCAGGGCGAATTAACTACACAGTTATATCTATTTCTCATTAAAGCATCAACTTATACTGTCTTATAGTACCTTAAATGAATTAAGCATTTAGAAGTACATATCTCCGTGTTTTTTTTTATTTGAGTTAATTTGTAATTTGTGTTGAAGTTTAAATTTTGTATCATTTTAGCTTCAGTTGACCCTACAAATTTTGGGGGTTCCCAAGCCTTCTGCGTGCCGTAATGCGTGGACAAAGCGGGAGCTGTAAGGCAAGTGTAATGGGAGCTGACAAACTGTGCCGTGGGCCAAGTTCCCATGTCGAGTAGTCTCCTCAAAGTGCGCGCGAGCTGCGCGGGATAATTGGACCATCCATTATGCAGGGGGTGTGGACGTGTGGCGGGCAGCACTTCATTAGGCGCTCGCAGCTACTGTACAGTTGCTGCTGGCCCAACCTTGTTAAGCCCGCGCTCTGCCACGTTACCGCAGCAGACAGGTGCGGCTCAACAGTTCGCCAAGTCTTCATCGCCCAAAGTACCTATCTGTATGCAAAATATCAGATTTCACTACAGCCGCTATCGGTGTAGAACATCAATATAAGAACTGAGGAGGTGAAACGAATTCGGTAGCTTCAGCCAAACGGATCTCCTATAAGAGAAATCTTACTTCCAATCCACAAATACTGGGGTTGGAGGGTGTGCGAAGAAGAGAAAATTATCGCAGGGCCCAGTTAGTATCTGATATGATAAAGGAGCTGGACTGGGAGTCATCGGAAGTCACGAGGAAGGCCGAAGAGAGTGCTGGGAGTGTACCAGGCATGTGTTCATGATGGGGCAAGGAAGGATATTGGTTGAAGAATTAGAAATGGTGCCTGGAAGGGAAATCTAAAGTGGGAAACTTTTCTTTTGCGTGTAAGGATGTCAGGAATGGAATAAATTATCAAGTGAAGTGATGAATAATTTACCATAAACTGTGAAGGAATTTAAAATTAAAATTTGTAAATCGCGTATGTAGATGTGGGGTGAAATTTAATACTCGAAGTGTATACGGTAATTTTAAAAAATAATAAAATGATTAAATATATTAGATGACTACGGAATTTCCACTGGTCCATGCGCTCCATTGAAATTAAATTAACAGTAATAACCTGGGAACAATGTGCCCAAGAATGTCTGAGTAGCCAATTTAATTTATCACTAATAATAAAACGCCTTTTTGATCATGACGTTACGCTGCTTGGTTTCCTTCGTCTGGCCAATGACAGCGGAGATGTTTTCGTTATCTCTCTATACACCTATAGACGTCGTTGTTACAGAAAGCTAAGGAGGTAAATTAGCTGTTCATGCTTCAATTTTAAATTAAAATTACAACTTATCCCTGAAGCAAGCTATGTATTTCGTTTAAATCTACTTGTTGGTTATTAAAATGCTCAGCCATCTTTGGAGGTTTTCGCTATACTCTGTGACCATAGATGGTGCTATTATATCAAGCTAGGAAGGAAGGTTTGTTGGATATCTAGTGTAACTTATTTCTTTCTACGTAATGATTTAATATGTTTTCTCTTTGAAAGCCAGTCAGAATGAAAAGTATGTCTACCGATTAAATCTACCTGATACCAACTAGTTTTTTTGTGCTTGTAGGCTACTCCTCGTTGAAGCCGAGGTCATTAGAGACGTAAAAGGATGAAGACATTAAAGGGATGGAATTATGCTACTGCTTTTTAAAGGAAACATGCCAGGATTCGCCCAGAGCGATTTGGGGAAACCATGGAAAACCCAGATCTGGATGGACGGACGGGGATTCGAACCCTCGTCCTCCCGAAGGCGAGGTGAGAGCCTTACCGCTCACCCTCTACGCTCGGTATTTCTGGAAGAATTTGATCAGTCTCAATATTCTACTGGCAACAGAAATGAATTTTCCAATTAGAGACAATTGTAGAACTCAATGTTTTTTTCCAGCATAGAAAGCATGAAATTAAGCTTTCTTTCATTTATGGCTTTCTTGTAGTTAACCTACACAGTTGACTCAACTGTTCCTTATTCAAGTTTTCATTATCATTCATCTGGAAATCTTTATTACTATAAAAGTGAAGTAAAACACAAGACAAAAAAAGAAAAAAAACACACTTTATTACAACGACGTATGCCATAGACTGTAATTACCGGCCCATGTATGTGAAATAACCTAAATACATTCCAAAATAGAATTTATTCTCCTAGTTCCTAGTAACCAAAACTCACGAACTGAACAAGTTCAAAATTTATAGGCAAAGAAATACGCTAATATGACATAAATTTTCCATTTTATGGAAGACGTATGTTGAATTTATTCTGGAACCTGGCTTACGTTGAATTTCAGTAAATTTTCGTTGTAAATACCTTCTGGTTAAAAATCACAGATGATCGATACGGCAGGTTGGTAGGGAGGAGCAGCTAACGACCCAGATGTGGAGCCCCGGGAGATAACGCCTTAATTAACGCGTGTGAATGCCACGCAGGGATGAAATATCTCATCCCCACCCACCTCACGAGGACGGCGTCGTTGTTCTTACAGATCAGTCTACACCACTCTTGAAGCAACTGCGCAGACACACAACATTTCTGTGCTGATCAAGAAGAAATAAATTTTTTCTATCGAAACATTGACTGTGTGTTATCTTCACTTTCTACATAGTATTTCAATTCGTGTTTTTTTTTTTTTTTTGCAGTTAACATAGTTTCTCAAAGAAATAATTTAATTAATTTTCTTCAGTCGCAGTTCTTGCCGTTCTAAGTGGTCTGGTAGATTTTATGATTACGACTTTAACGTTTTAACCTAAGGGTCACTGTGCAACTACGAATTTTTACTAGGTAACTTTGTTGGCATAAGTTACGGATTTCTGTTGTCTGTCACTTGCTTGATGTGCTAACACTTGAGAGACATCCTGGCTAACAATGCCACAGGTATACATATTTGTCAGAAAGCAAAACGAGGATGAACTTCGTTGGCCATATCTTTGGCATAAGGGCAACTTCCAACTGCGTAATAACTAAGACGAGATTTGACCAAATGTTCGATTCAAATGTATAACAGCTGCACTCTTTTTCAGTAAACGATTGACATAAAACTTGTTTATTTCCATTAAAGACTGTCTTGCTTTCCTCCACACGCACGCACACACACACACACACACACACACACATGTATAAATGCAGCTTTATTTACAAAAAAAAATTTGCTTATGCATATGTAATATAAATTTTAAGTTCTCCTCACGTTCACATTGCGTAAAAGTGCGAAGGCATACCAATTAATGTAAAACTTGAATTGTAACATATCTACGAAGGATTTTGATGTATGTGATGGCCTTGGTCATATTATGATTGACAAGATGTTTCTCTGTGTCTTGCTTAGTTTCTGAAAGCAGCCTACCTCCATTACAAACGAACTGATAGGTATGAAGCTCTGTGCAATATTCTGATATTTTCCGTTTTGGTGCAGGTCTCTGAACAGCTTTTCCTATTTTGTTATAACCTTCTTAGACCCTATTTACATATGGGCTTACACTGATACTCTTTAGTATTTAAGAAAAAGTGTGGCTGACATTTTCCAGAAACGAATTTGTAAAAAAAAAAAAATAATAGAAAACTGTAGCAGAAATGCAGAGGGTATTGAGCTATACCAGATGCTGTTTCTGTTAAATTTCGTTATGATTGTTATCACTATTATACTCATTCTGTAACCATAAAAGTTTTTATGAAAGCAAATACTAAATGTACCTGCAAGTAATTAGGGTAAGCTAAGCGATATTTGAAATAAAATTAAAAACAATGAATTTACTCTGCAGGATTTAATAATAATGATTACTTAACTACAGTTTGTGTATAACATAGACTAACAATTTAAATTTGTACCATAAACAAAAACATTTTTAAAAACCATGTCAGCATACCTTATTTACGAAGGTAGGTTAATAGGATAGAAGTAAATAAGTTCTGTTACTTAGGAAGCAAAATTACAATTGATTAAAAAAAAAAAAAAACAAGCCAGTACTAGACTTTCAGTTTCAAAAATTGATCTATTACATAAAAAGAACTTTATAAAACTCTATTTATGGTGCCTAGCGCCTTCTGGTAGGGAGTAATGGAATTTAGGATTACCAGAAAGCAGGAAAGTTGATGGACTTGCTTGGTGCTTGTTGCTTTAGAAAGATGCTGAAAATTAAGTGGACAGATAAAGTACAAAATGGACTTATTCTGTAAATGATGGACGAGAAAAGAATTTTGTGCTAGACTCTTAAAGAAAGAAAATACAGAATGGTGTGTTGTATTTAAAGACTTAAGTGATTGGTTAATTTATTCATGTAGGGAGAAGTCGAAAGAAAGACAGTGATTAGAAAATATGAAGCAGATAGCTGAGGACGTAGGTTGTAAGTGTCATTTTGAGACGAAGAGGTTCACACAAGATGGAAAGAGGTGAGAATTGCATCAAACCAGTCAAGAGATTGATGACAGAAAGAAAATTAAGATAATAAGCCCTACGGCTGTAGAGTACATACGAGTAATCGAACTATACGTAATATAATTCGTATTTGATATCAATTTTCACAGGAATTAAGCAATTGGACATAAAATTCTTTAAATAAAAGTATTAATCATCTTGCCTAACAGCACTCAAAGTTATCATTATTATCTACTGACAAACCGGCGCGTCTTCGTGACACCAATTGCTGCATTTAGCGCATTGCTTTATATCAGCTCTCTCGTCCTCTTCACAGCCATGACAGTACGACCTCCATTCTTTTGTAAAGTACCTCTGTTTTTTTGGATTGTTTATAACAGTTAAACAGTTATGCAGTAACCCCAGAGTTATTTCACCAAAAAATAAATAATTGCAAGGTATTAAACGAGGACAACGAGTTTGTCTTATTAGGAAACAGAGATGGTACATTGCCCTGGGATGTAGAATGTTGACAGGTCTTCAGAACTGCGCCTTGGCCGATCCAAGCTGCATCAGATGATCCGGTTGGCGAAGTTCAAGACTGACCACAACAGCCCCGCCACGAAGCCAGCTATGGTGGGAGATAACCGCGGGTAAAGAATCTGCGGGAGCTATCTGGCTCTCTGTCTCTTTGTCACCATGATGCTAACAGCCGGCTGAGCCGTCGACGCAGAAGAAGAACCAACAGGCATCGAAGCCAGACCTTGTGGCAGTAGCCGCGGCGTTAGCACTCATCGGTGGCAGCCATGATGCAGTAGCAGGTAGGATCTATAGGAGGAAATAGTTGGCTGTGGGGAGCAAGTTATGGACCCTGGAGGGGCAAGGCTAAGTTTTTCATGCACATCCCGTAAGCTCGCTTCTCGCTCGAATTAAATGCCTATAGGCAGTTACCAAACTGCTGTGTGACAAAGCACAAATTCAGATATCCTCCTATAACTATAATTTTTCTATTTCGCATGTTTCTTTATCATTTCAGTCACTGTATATCAATATGTAAATATAGTAAATAAAACCTTGTAAAGATGACATGGCAAGCTAGAGCTATTCCCCTACAATGATCCTATGATGAAATTTGTATCCCGAGTATCAGCTTCTACCCCGATCCTTATTCATGGTTCCTCTTCATAAAATTAATCAGTTCTTTCTGTCTGGCCCTGACTGATCCAGGTGGGTTCGTTACAGTTATTATGGGAACCCTCTACCTCTCTGCAACTTTATATAAACTAGTTAGTCCTTATTAGCCGCAGTTACCTTAGTTTAGTTACTGAAGGGACTATGCTTTACGAAAACATAAATTAATGGCTTCTGGTTAAAAAAAAAAAAAAAAAAAAAAAAAAAAACACATTGTTGGTACGTGCCAATCGGTAAGGATTAAACTAAAAGATTCTAAATAACCTCTCGCTATGTTTTAACTTACAAATTAACAACTTGATCATCAGAGTTATAAATAAATGCTTAACTAACATGAAAACTGGAAGG
>JARYHS010013444.1:0-40337 GCA_031002005.1 Vandiemenella viatica | reverse complement strand
AAAACACAGTGGTAGTTGAAAAATTCACCAGCTTTTGCAGCTGCCTTCCACAAAGAGCATTCAAGTCTACTAAGGGACGGCATCTTCCAGTAAACCGACATTTCGCATTGTCACATACAGGTCTGTTTTAGTCAGTTAGCCGAGTCTATTTAATTTCTCCTGGCAGGCAGTGTTACAATTATATCCCCACTGCAGTATCCAAAGCATAAAAAAATTCTGCGTACAAGTCAATTACACTCTGGACTACTCAATCGGGATATCTGGTTTCTTCAGTTCGAAACATATGGTTTAATCCTATGTGTGGGCTCGTAGTTTTGAATAACAACTAGTTTTCATTCAGCATATCACCACAGGTGTTCTTATAATGAACCTCTCAGTGTTCCTTAGTTGTTATTCTAATGTGTACTTAGGCCTTTTAACTGTCTTCCTGGCAAGAGAAAGCCAACCGTCAGGTCTCGCGATGGTTTATGAACGACGAGAAGGGAGAACAACGAGAACATGTGACTGGGTATCGACAAGATAGATTTCTTCCAGTTGGATTGTCGAACCGGACTCCTTTGGGTCCGGCTGCCACAAGCGAAGGAAAAAGTCATGCTTGACATTCCGCAAAGTAACAATGAAATCTGCAAGTCAGTAGATTTAAAGTACCTAGCCATTCAAAGATAGCAATTAAAAAATCTAAATGTTGACATGTTACATTCCTTCATATTCTTACTGGTCAGTGTCTACGCACTGAAACTATATTTTTTATTTTAGTTTTCATCGACTTCCGACATAATTAAGCATGATCAAAGGCGATAGAGGGTTTTAAGTGTTTCAATTCTACTGTGAATTGTGGAAAATTTTATGAAAATTATTTATGTACAGTATAAAGAAGAGATATTTTCACATGTGGCTCCGCAAAATTGCATTGAAATCAGTATTTCTGAAGCTCCGAGTCCATGGTCTGAACCGGTACTATTTACGCTCATTCAGAACGTTGATATATATATATCAGTAACATACTTGAATAATATTTTATCCATGATGGATTGGTGGAACTTCCGCGACTGTGATGTCAAATATGGGTTGTAAAAAATACAGCAACCAGTCACAATATGATTTGTTTATTAAACCATTACCGGTTTCGAGCTATACCTGCTCATCTTCAGATGGTTTGTAAATTTACATCAACAAATGTATTTACAGGAATGTATGGTTGTCCTACAGTAACAAAAGAAGTTTTTGTAAATTTTACATCAACAAATGCAAATACAGGAATGTATGGTTGTCCTACAGTAACAAAAGAAGTATTTGTTATTGAGCATAAATTAATAAGGTATGATGAAGAAGATTACAATTTGTTATTACTTACATTTTGCATCTGAATATATCCGAAAACAAACTAAAGCACTATAAATGCACATATTTACAAACATGCGCTGCACTAGCACTGATGGAGATGGATATGGAGCACACTGTGTTTGCCACCATTTCACACATGATACAAATACACAGGATATACAAAGCAAAGAGGACATATTACAAAGAAACAATATATAGCAAAGATGATTATATACAAAGAAGTTTACATAGTAACAAAGGTAAAATTAGACTGAATGTTATTTCGTTAAAATTATAATGTGATAAACCAGGATTTATAGATATAAAACACTAAAGGTTAATTGTACCATGATATGTATAGTATAAACAGAAATAATATATTTATTGATACAAATTAAATTTTACATTTAAGTCTATATTATTATATTTTAAATTTAGTCTGTGTTGGGTTTAACAAATAGTTCTAGAAAATTATATAGGAATGTTTTATTAGATAGCTCTATCTGTTCATTTAATAAGTGGTTAGGCATTTTCTTGGCATGGATGTAGATTTCTATTTCTTCAAGCAGATCCATTTTTCTACCTTTATCAGCAATATGTATTATCTGTAGGTTGTCATCTAAAGATGGTGGGGAATGTTTATCTTTAATAACATGGGCAGCAAAAGTGGACTTTTCTATATTTCCTAATCTGATGGCATCTAAATGTTCTTTAAACCTTATGGAGAAGTTTCTGCCCGTTTGACCTATATATGCCTGAGAGCATGTAGTGCATGTTATTTTGTAAATGCCAGATTTATTGTAGGGGGAATTATACAGTTGTGTGTTGTGGATGAGCTTATGCTGTAGCTTATTATCTGTATTGAAGCTGATAGTTATGTTAGTCTTACGAAATAGGTTTGCAATTTTATAAGATACTTTACCTAAGAATGGGATGCTGGAGTACCTGGTTTTCTTGTTCAATGACTCGTGTGGCTCGCAGAAAGGGGATTGGTATGTTTTTTGTGCATTGAAGAGAGTGATTTTATTTTTAATTTTGTGGGATAGGTATTCAACTATTGATGGTTTATATCCATTATTGTAAGCTATAGATTTTATTGTTTGTAATTCATTAATAAAGTCTGGTGTGTCCATGGGTATTTTGTGTGCGCGGTGGATAACATAGTTGAAAAAAGCCATTTTATGTTGTGTAGGGTGGTAAGAGCTACTGTTTATGACGAGATCAGTGGTGGTGGGCTTTCTATAGATTTGGAATCTATGCTTTTGGCAAACTTGGGTAATCTTTAGGTCAAGGAAGTTCAGGCAGCCATTATCTTGGTGTTCCACAGTAAATTTAATATTTTTGTGCATATTGCTCAGACCTTCAGCAAGAGCTTCAATCTCAGTATCTGTTCCATTATATAGAAGAATCGTGTCGTCAACATATCTTTTATAGTAGATAATTTTTGGTATAAGGTGCCTGTTATTATTAAAAAATTTATTCTCAAGGTGGTTAATATAAATGTCTGCAAGTAACCTGAAAGGTTGTTTCCCATTGCAAGGCCATCAGTTTGTATGTATATTTTGTTATTGAAAGTGAAATAATTGTATGAAAGGATCAGAGAGAGTATCTCAATAAGCTCGTGTATTTCAGGTAGGGGTAATTTCTTGTATTTTAGTAGGTTGCTTTTTATAATTTCAACAGTATCTGTAATTGGGATATTTGTATATAGATTGACAATATCAAGGGATGCAAATCTGGCAGTGGTAGGTATGGTGATGTCTTTGATATTTTCTATTAGTTGATAACTGTTTTTTACTGTGTATGTTTTTTCAAATGTATAGTTGTTTAGGAGGAGATCATTGAGTTTTATACTAATTTTGGATGCTGGACTGTTTTTAGAGTTCACAATGGGCCGTATAGGGTGATTAGCTTTATGTATTTTTGGTTGTGACCTTAATTTGGGAGCTGTGGGGTTCATGACAGTACATTGTTGAACTACATTGTCAGATAGAAGGAAAGTGCTTCTTTTGAGGAGCTTTTTGATTTCTTTTTGAAATTTAGGGGTAGGATCCTTTTTTATCTCTTGAATGGCATTATTATTAAAAAAGTCAACTGTTTTATTAACATAGTCTGTCTTATACATGACAACTGCAGTATTACCTTTGTCTGCTTTGACAACAAGTGCATTATTATCATTTAGTTTTCTGTTAATATTTGAGAGGGTTTTATAGTCATTATCTGTCTTGTGTGATGAATCATTATCTACTAACTCTTTGTTGATGATGTTGTTTGCTTTGGAGGCTAATAGGTTTCTTTCTCTGGGAGTAAGTTTGGCTGTATCACTGGCTATTTTTATGTTGGTAACTAAGTTTTTTAGATTTCTACTGTTAAGTGGAGGAGCAATATTGTGTTTAAGTCCTTTGTTTAGGAGGCATGATTCACTTTTGTTAAATATAATATTTGTTGTATTCAGCACTCTATTGTAAAACTTATGCTGTGAGGTTGGTGGAGCACTACTGCTATTTTTGGTGGTGTTTGCTTTGAGTGCCATGAGTTTATTCTTATGTCTTAAAGCTATTATTTTTTGTTCTTTATTCAGCAAGTGGTCAATGTATAAAAAACGTAATCTAGCTGTATTGGAGAAAGGTATTTTCCTAGTTGAAGATGAATAGATACATTTGCCTATTGAGATGTGTTTTAATTTCTGATTTTAACCATATTAATTCACTTTTCTTTTTCGCTATTTGAGCAGATTTAGTAGTGTTGCTTACAATAATGGATATAAACCATCAATAGTTGAATACCTATCCCACAAAATTAAAAATAAAATCACTCTCTTCAATGCACAAAAAACATACCAATCCCCTTTCTGCGAGCCACACGAGTCATTGAACAAGAAAACCAGGTACTCCAGCATCCCATTCTTAGGTAAAGTATCTTATAAAATTGCAAACCTATTTCGTAAGACTAACATAACTATCAGCTTCAATACAGATAATAAGCTACAGCATAAGCTCATCCACAACACACAACTGTATAATTCCCCCTACAATAAATCTGGCATTTACAAAATAACATGCACTACATGCTCTCAGGCATATATAGGTCAAACGGGCAGAAACTTCTCCATAAGGTTTAAAGAACATTTAGATGCCATTAGATTAGGAAATATAGAAAAGTCCACTTTTGCTGCCCATGTTATTAAAATAAACATTCCCCACCATCTTTAGATGACAACCTACAGATAATACATATTGCTGATAAAGGTAAAAAAATGGATCTGCTTGAAGAAATAGAAATCTACATCCATGCCAAGAAAATGCCTAACCACTTATTAAATGAACAGATAGAGCTATCTAATAAAACATTCCTATATAATTTTCTAGAACTATTTGTTAAACCCAACACAGACTAAATTTAAAATTTAATATGAAATGTAACAAATTTAATTTGTATCAATAAATATATTATTTCTGTTTATACTATACATATCATGGTACAATTAACCTTTAGTGTTTTATATCTATAAATCCTGGTTTATCACATTATAATTTTAACGAAATAATATTCAGTCTAATTTTACCTTTGTTACTATGTAAACTTCTTTGTATATAATCATCTTTGCTATATATTGTTTCTTTGTAATATGTCCTCTTTGCTTTGTATATCCTGTATATTTGTATAACATGTGTGAAATGGTGGCAAACACAGTGTGCTCCTATCCATCTCCATCAGTGCTAGTGCAGCGCATATTTGTAAATATGTGCATTTATAGTGCTTTAGTTTTGCTATCGGATATATTCAGATGCAAAATGTAAGTAATAACAAATTGTAATCTTCTTCATCATACCTTATTAATTTATGCTCAATACACAAATACTTCTTTTTGTTACTGTAGGACAACCATACATTCCTGTATATTGCATTTGTTGATGTAAACATTTACAAAAACTTCTTTTGTTACTGTAGGACAACCATACATTCCTGTAAATCACCATTTATTGATGTAAATTTACAAACCATCTGAAGATGAGCAGGTATAGCTCGAAACCGGTAATGGTTTAATAAACAAAATCATATTGTGACTGGTTGCTGTATTTTTTACAACCCATACTTGAATAAGGTACCGTGAGATATTAATTTCCCAAGACCTTCATCGTTTGCTTATCAAGTTATAGAACTTTACCCAGGCCCTTGTTGTTGTAGCGGCAAGCACGCTGGTTTCGCATTGAACAGGTCGCTTGTTCGAGTCCGGCTTCGGACATGGGTGGTTTTAATAAAGTGTTGTGATCGTCTTGTGCTATCCTCATTGTACTATCCCATAGTTACTTCAGCACAGCTTGCTGCAATAGTTAGAGCAATAAAACAGATAGGAGCTGGCTAAATTGTCACAGAGACCGAAGCACATATAAAAAAAGTGGTTGTAGAAATTTAAACTTGGAGAACGTGAAACAAACGCATTGGTGTTCGCGGATTTTACTTTGCGCGAGGTGCCAATGGGGCGTACAGAAGGTAGTGTGCTTCACTCAGCCGCATTGTCTGTTCCTAATTGCGCAATAATTGCTCGGCTCCAGGGTTTAATTCTGAGTGATAAACCGACCGCCGGAACAATCGATTATCGCACGTGCGCGCGGTATGGTGTGAAGCGGTGCCGACAAGGTGGATGATGAAAGCCGGCGCAGATGTATTTGTACTTTTAATTCGACAACAGACTCACTCAGCAAGAGTGCTCGCATCAAACCTCCTTGTTAACGCTTTCAATTAAGCGGGACTCCAGAACCACACCTCCGTAGTGGTACCGAAATTGTTAGTTGCTCTTTGAGATCGTCTCACTCGATTGCTTTTTACGAGCCATCAGCGGTTGTGAGGAGAATTGGATTTTAAAGGTAGATACCCAGCAATGCTGTACAACCCTATCTTTCCGCCTGGTAAGGGACAAATTCAGGGCAGTCTAACCAGTCTTCTGGCTTGTTGGATGTTTCACAGTTGGTAATGAAGTAAAAAACATTCAATTTTCCGGAAGTGAGTAAATTCAAGCTAATTGCCTCATGAACTCCGGATCCTTAAGCTTGTAACCAAGTATTTTTAATCAAAATAAGTGAAATATCTCCAACAGACCAAAACTTATGATAACAGATTTCAAGAATTTGTATTTCATTATAATGTATGAACGAACATGAACATGAAAGTAGGATTTCCTTAGTTTTGTAATCGCCTTCTTTCAAAAGGAGTTTCTAATAGTAACTTTGTTTCAGAATAGTTAAGACAGTCAACGTTGTACATTATTACAACACCTTTTTTATTTACTGATTTATTATTTGCTCTCACTCGTTCTCTCGTTGATTTGATGCAATCTTATATCTCTTCCTATATTGCGCTAACCTCTTCATCTCAACATACCACTGAGAGTGGTGGTGTAACGGTTAGCGTTCTGACCTTGCATTCGGGAGGATGGCGGTTTGAATCCCCGCCCGGGCATCCAGATTTGGGTTTTCCATGGTTTCCCAAATCACTCCAGGCAAATGCCGGGATGCTTCCTTCAAAAGGCCATGGCCGAATTCTTTCCCATTCCTTGCCCCCCCATACTTTCTCGTCTCTAAAGACCTAGCTGTTAAGAGAAGTTAAGCAGTTAAAAAAAACCTCAACATACCCCTAACAACCTACGTCCTCAGTTATCTGCTTCTTATATTCTAATCTCTGTCTTCCACTACATTTCTTGATTTTGATTGCTCCCTATTAACCACAGTTTCTCTGTTAACTGTTCCACTAATTTATTTCCTCGCCAGAGCCCAAAAAACAACTATTGCATTAGGCCAGCCACACAAGTGAATTATAAAACTATACGTGTAATACTTCAGATTTAGGCCTGTTTTAGATTTGATGTAACTGTGACCAGATGCAGTTTGGATGGATGACATACTACAGGGTTTTAAACAAACTGCACCGTTAAAAGAGAAACACAGTTGCAAAAAAAAATATTTTGTTGACACCGTTAGTGATATTTACATAATACCTCAATTATTTTCAAATTGCTAAATACTTCTATTTAGTTTCCTAATTTATCGTGGTTAAGTAAATATTTTCCTGCTAGCATATGCTGACGTATTAACAGATATGTTGTCACTGTGCTTGCAACTCCATGCTGAAGTGACAGCAGACATGTAATCAAACTTTCATTAAGTAGCTACTTGCACCTGATAGCACTAATCATCCTACCCGACGAGTGATCTTGTTTGCATTGTAAAATCTGTGCACCCTGGCTCATTTATGAGCTAATTTGGTGGTCATAATCCAAATTAATGAAAATTTTATAACATTCGATCAGAGAATTGTGTGTCAATGCGCATAAAACAAGGCGGTGAACAATTACGTCATACGAACTACAGTGTCTGTATGTGGTATGATGTTATTCAGTTAACTATACTTCTCAATTGTTAAACAGGATTGGAAGTTACAGAATTACAGTATAACCTGTTGGTCTCAACATACACCTTACTCCTACGCATTCAATTATCTGCATCATGTTTTCTAATATTTGTCTACCCTTGACGTTCTTACCTTCGACTTCAGTACCATAAAGTGCTGTGCTCCACATATAGAGTTTTAAAAATACCTTTCTAAAAGATTTTTTTTCCCTTGCTATTCCGCTTTCAACGTCATTCCTACCTCGGCCATCAGTTTTAATTTCACTTCTTAGGTAGCAGAAGAAGTAAGTGAATTCTGCTACCTAGGAAGAAAAATTACAACTGATAGTAGTCTATACAGCATTAGGTCTTTTCATAGCAGCAGTGGCCGATGAACAGGAACACGGGAGTCATATCGTGTTTAAATCTATTTGTAATTATCTTTGACACTTTTAGCCATGTTTTCTCAGTTGTGTTATCAAATAGGTTCTTAATAGGCACCACAGACTTTTTTCAGAAGCTGCCGTTCAGACCTCAACGCCATATCTGACATTTAACCAGAACAAACATAAAGAAGGCCGGCTTCGTAGGTGTGCTGGCTAGACAGCTAGCTCCATATGCCGAGCGACGGCGGTTGGAGTCTAGCCGACGGCCTGGATGTTTATATGTTGTTGTGTGTGGTATGATGGTGTGATCTTCATCACTTGTATAAACAGAAAAGCGTTTGAAAATACATTAATACAAAGGATAATCAATTAAAACGGTGTAGCTGTATGAATGCCTATCGAACAGACAGCCATTAAGTTTTAAGAAAGAAAGTAAAGATATAGGTCACACTCGGTAACAGAGCCGTAGGATTCTGCCATTAACAGAGTCAGTCTTTCACGGAAACATTGCGGGGAAAGTTAACTAGTGTGGTATCCCTTTTCTTCCCCAACATGTCTGGTTTTATTAAATGTTATTGTACAGTACGTGTGAATGACTGTGATGAGCGTCTATTGACTGCAGTTTGTTATTGTGCAATGTGTAATGAAAACCTGTGACGATGAGCTCGATTCCAATATTCCGAAAGGCAGCAAAGAGGCTCCGAAGTTAAACGTTACAAGGTATTTTTGTTTTTTTTTTTGTTTTTTTTTGTAACTGCTTCACGTCTCTTTTTAACATCGAGGTCTTTAGAGACGGGAAAGGATGGGGGGCAAGGATGGGGGTAAGGAATGGGAAGGAATTCGGCCATGGCCTTTTGAAGGAAGCATCCCGGCATTTGCCTGGAGTGATTTGGGGAAACCATGGAAAACCCAAATCTGGATGCCCGGACGGGGATTCGAACCGCCGTCCTCCCGAATGCGAGGCGATGTTACAAGGTGACGGAAGAATCAACATCAATAATGTTTTATGAACCCACTTCATACTCACTGTGGTAACTTGTAGAGCATTAATAGACAATTTCGTCACTAGGAGTTGGACACCACATATTCTACTCTGCCCACCGAACACTCGAATAATAATTTTTTTTAATTTTATTATTGGCACTTGGCTTTATAGTCATTCGGCTATTACTCAATACATTTATATGATTATAATGTATGTATTAGTATGTCTTCCCGTATTTACCTGATAATTCAGTTGTAGGACATCACACAATATAGACTTCACTACACTTAACCTAAATACCCGGATTCGAACCGGTGAGCCTCGGCAAAATGTCCCTATGCCACGAAGGTCGGCAATGATGAAATTTATTCAACATCTTAACTCTAACCAGTAAAATGCGTGTGGAACGCCAAACTTTTTTTTCCACGAGGAATCGCAGTTAATATGTCTTTCTAAAGTGTATTTAGGACCATTACGGTATGCTGCAATTGCTACTGAGAAACCACTGAAATTAAGGTTAAAGCACGTATGAAAATACAGACATGTTATCGAAGTGCACGTAAATTTTTGCAATAACTAGGTTGTTGAATTTGATTGTTGATTATCAAGAAAATCCGCCGCAAATTGAGAGTAGAAAAATTTTGCACCGTTAAGACATCAAATTGAAGAGATGTACATTACCGCATCTGTTGGAATGCCATGCTTTTGTACTGAAAGTTACTATGTCATTGAATGATCCATCACTGTTATTGAAACGTGACATGGTATCAGATTCCAGTGCATAGTTTTTGACGTCAAAACCTATTCTAAAGAACTCACAAATGTGTTACCTCATGCAACGCTCTGGCTCGCACTGTAGATAGACTTTTTCTTACACTTTACGCTTCGTCGACGTCGAAATCATTAGAGGCGGAAAGGAGTGTTGGAAAGTAATTGGTAGGAATTCTTCCATGGCCTTTTGAAAGAACTATATGTACATTCGCCTGGATTTATTTAATAAAACCATGGAAATTCGAAATCTCTACGGTCGGGCGGAATCCGTACCTGCGTCTTCCCAAATGCGAGACCAGAGAGCTACCGCTCACCTATTACGCTCGGTCGCAGTTTGTTGACCACAGGACAAAAGTAAACGTTATTTGAAGCCGTACTGGAAACCCTGAGTCTATAAAAGTGCAGCTAGTGCAGTGGTTCCCAATTAGTTTTCCCCAAGTCCCGCTTCAAGAAAGAACTCAACCTAGCTTACCCTTATTGATAAAATGATAAATACATAAACTCGTTCATCCCAGTCGAGTGCTTCGCACAACCATAGCATTACAGTAATATAATTCAATTGCAAGGAAAGGGAAAATGACTCATCACTCATCAAAGTAGAAGGCAGCGACGAGAGAAGAACAGTATATCACGAACACACAAATAAACTCAATATTTGGTTATTAAACCTTATTCATGATGGAGACAATGAGTCATGATGCTCGGGAGGTGTGCACACGCCGAGGGTTGCTACATGACTAGGTGGATTATCAATATGGCGGTGGGACTGAGATATTGTATATAAATCGCAGATGGTGGTACAACTAATAATATACAAAAAATGGGGGGGGGGATTATGTAAATAAATATGGACGGATAAATTTTGGAAAAATAAAATAAGGTAATTAGTTAAATGACAATAATGCTACTACTAATCCTACTAATAATGAGTGATGCGTCAAGGAAAGGAATTTTATCTGTGGTTGAGGCCGGGTGGATGTCTAGGATATTTTGGTAAGGAAGTACTTATCCGCGGTGTTCTGAGGCGGCAGTAGTTTCGGGGATAACTCTGATTGCTCTCACAGTGAAACAGTCTTTGAAGTTGTTGGAGTTGTGGTAGTTAGCATATTCAGGTATGGGAGGATATAAGTTGCGGGTGTGGACTGTTTGTCTGTGGCCATTCTTTCTGGTCGAGAGTTGTTGTGTAGTCAGGCCTATATAAGAACTCGTGCAATGGCGACAAGTTAGCTGGTATGTGATGTGGGTTGTGGAGCATGTGGCATGTCCAGTGATGGGAAAGGTTTCCACTGTGACAGGGTTGGAAAATGTACACACACACAGTTTGTCTTAAATATATTTTACCAACAGTAATGTTTGCGTAACTTTTTGTCATCTTATTGACCAGCTAAGCTAAGAGATTACCACGCGTACTTCTTGAAGCAACCTAACGTACCCCTGGGGGTACGCGTACCATTAATTGGGGACTACTGAGATAGTGTATTAACTATTACGCTAGCAAAACTTGCACCATTTCGATCAGTATTTGGCCAATTAGTTTCTATTAACCGTTCGGTAAAGTAACCGTGGAAACACAGGGGAACATTTTACCAGTGATTTATTACACATAAGTGATAGAGATCCCCTGCACTCTGCTAAATTTGACAAAAGTAAGCTTCTTCGAGGACAGCGAAAGTCGACAGTTGAGATAAAAGTGTTGCATATTGAGTGTAGTTTGGTTGGGTTGGTTCGGAGGGCGAAGTGGAGCCGACCGCCCAGGAAGCGCTGACCCCTGACATTAATTGGTCCGGTCCTCGCGTTTATTTGTCACCGGTGGACGGTAAATCGTGGGCTGGTCCGACTACACCTCCCCTGCTGCGAGCGCGGCCCACACGGCTGTCCACATTCCACAAGCAGCCACACCACCGCGGCAAGTAGCGCTTCTCAAGGCTCTGCAAGCGGCTTCAAGAGAGAAGACGTCTAACAGCTTTCCTTCATGACAAGTATTCAACAGCGTGAAAGTTTTCGAAAATATAAGCGTTAAAAATTAACTAAAGATAATTATCAGTAATCTTTCTAGAATTATATGGATCCGCAAATATGGCTCAATGCGCTGAGGTACCGCAAGCTGGGTCGGGAAAGTACAATGGCGCGGACACGAGCCTTGGCACCCGCATACCGGCCGTCCTACCGCGATTTTTATGCAGTTTTCCAATACTGTCGGGATTGGTTAATTTGTTAGTGGAGAAAACAGTAGAAGGAAAGAACTTTATACAAAGATTAGAATGTGTAAGGGGGCGTCCATAAATTACGTGAGGTGAAATAAGGGCGGGGGGGTCCGCCGAAATCTCACCAAATCTCAGCAAGCGGAAGGGGGGTCAACGGAAATCTCACGTGAGGTTTTGGAAATTTTTGTTGGACTGTAGGGCTAAAAAAAAGCTCTACAAAAACAAGCGAAGGCCGGTTTTAGGGGTTTTTTTTCGTCTAAAAGTATGGGTGAAACCGGCTTTTGAAGGGTGAGACCTAAAAAAAAGGTCTCAAAAAGTTATGACGGCGATTTTCTAGGGGGGGAGGGTTCTCACGGACCAGATATCACCAGAGGGGTCGGACCAGATTTCACCAGAGGGGGGGGGGGGAGGATCCGGAGATCCGGAAAAACACCTCACGTAATTTACGGATGCCCCCTAATGTGTGAAGCTGATAATTGTAAATGTAGTTTGTAAGGGGTATGTCGAGACGAAGAGGTTAGTACAAGAAAAAAAAGAGATGGAGGATTGCATCAAACCAATCAAAAGACTTATGACAGCGAAAAAAGATATCTTCACTATTTTTTTCTGTCACACTGGGGAAGGCAATCATTGATTATCTGTGAAAAGACTCAGATTCTTTATTAAACATTTAAACGACAGCAAACAAAGCAAATAACAGATGAGAACTCTCATGCTCTGTGAGTAAACTAGAGAGAGATAGTTTTCTTTGAGTAATTAACAGAAGAATCGTCTGACCTGATGTATTGATACAAAGCTTAGAACGAAGTACCGCAGTGATCTTCGCGCATCGAACCGAGCATCACGCCTCATATGACGATGCTGGCCTGGCATCCGAGACGCGGAGGTCAATGGCAGTCACCATGATAACCATATGAAGACGAAATGGTTCTTCAAAATAGTCCCTGGACACCTCCTGTTATATCCCGTACATCCTTTCCCACGTATTACACACTAGCACAAGTAAAGCACACTCTTCTAGTGAACCGCGGAGTAATAACAGTAGTAAGACATCAGTGTGGCTATGCCAAGCGCCTCAGAGTACAGGATAGTGTGTGTTCTCCAATTGCATACCCCATTTAAAGCTCTAACTAAACTGGTAGCTGAGCGATAATGTTCGGGTTCTCGAAATCATTCCAAGTGAATGTAGGAATGGTTCCTTCAAAAAGCTCACGTCTCGGATTCCTCAATAACCTTGCCCCACTCCCATCCCACCACTAATGACCTAATATCGATGAAGCATAAAGCCGGCAAGAATATTCAACTCATTAAGTTTTATTATCGCAATTCAGACCATATCTGTATTTAAAAACATGAAACTTCACAATGCTGTAAATGTCAGACTGAGGAATAATATGTCTCCATTGAAATCCATGGACGAGTAATTTTAGTATCGAAAAAATTAGTTATCTTTGTAAAAGGTATGCTTATTTATCTGTGGTGCTCTAATAGATCAGAAAGAAAGTAAGTCAAGAAAGACAATGGTAGTATTTCATTATAACTACGATAAATATTTGATATTAATCCGGGCTTTCTGTCATTGCTCTGTCGGGCAAGGAAACCAGTGTTTCATTAGTAGGTTTAATATATTTTAGCTTTATATATTAAACTAAAACTGAAATGCTGAAACGTTCACCTACAGGAAGTGGATTGAGGTCGTGATTGAGAGGAGTGAATTTCTAAAATATTGAGTCATTACCATTAGTGTTACAGACACCGTGAGTAAGCTGTAACTGAAATACCTGTTTGCCCATAATTTTCCTCTTCATGCGCTATGAATTAGTTTTATGTTTGGAAGGTGGGCTTGGCAAGTTCCTGACCTACATATAGCGCTGGCCTTAATTAACTTTCAAAGCATGCAGCACACATAGCAAGTAGTCAGTATCAATTAGCATTTTGCTTTAAACACCCTATTTGGTATACGGCCTGCAAAATTATAATGCTGTGAAAATGTTATAAAAATCAATGGGGAGTGATTACGTATATTCTCGTCCACTAACTTCTTTTCATTGTGATTGTTAAATTTTCTCCAAATTAAGATGACTCTGAGTCTCGTAGTCAAGAAAACCAGTAAAAGCGGGAGAGTATATTTGTAGGTGCATTAACGCATTTAATTTCTTTATTATTAAGAGTGCTAAAGAATTTGTTTCTAGTCGCTTAGTTATTCCTCCATATACTAGATGAATTTGTAAAAATAAAAATTATATAAAAATCCGTAATTAATTACGACAACCTTCAATATTCTCTAACACAGATTTTTTCCAAACTTGTTCGTCGATAAAGCGCTATTTAGATGATTGTGAGTATTGGGTATGAATTTAACAAGAGGAAGGTATTGGAAAAATTCTCTATCTAGGAGCACAGGGTTACTTTCTCCCGGGGTATTCCGTAGCTCCCTTCGTGAAAACGTTACGTGAAGTACACAGAAGAATGGTTTCGGTTTTTGTAAGCTTTTTAGCTGCTTGTTATTTTACTTAGATTTTCGTATTTAGTTGATGGTATAGATGGATAAGGTAGAGACACTTCCTTCCTGCTCAAGAACATTCTCTTTTTCACGGCAACCGCAAGTCAATTCTACCCTCTTTGGACAACTCCAATCTAAATTAGCGTAGAATTTTGGTACTGCAGATATTACTCTGGGAACTGGATTATATAGCAGGTAGAACTTTGCTGCAGTTTCTTTGATGCCCTTTACCATTGTTTCAAGAGTAGGTTCGAAGTATGTATTGTAGGACATCATAGTGACGTGTTGACGTGCTCCTTATAAGTGGCTACGCACGGTCCAAGCCATACCAGTAGCATTATTATATCATTCCGTCACCCTATTTATTCCGGAAACTGGGCTAACGAGAAACAGAAATGAAATGCATTCTTTACCGCAAATCGGTAGTTTCACTAAACCGGTGGAGGTTGTCACCAAAAGGCAATATGGTTGTCGGTTCCATGGTGACAGGATTCATTATAATTTTCATGTAAAGGGAAGTACAGCTATAAGAGATTTTGAAAAAAGAGAATCATGATTGCTTTAGGCAATTCATTAAAAATACCACGCCGAGAGTGGTGGGAGAGCGGAAACGCTCTGGCCTCGAATTCTGGAGACGCAGGTTCAAATCCACCTGCGGGCATCCAGATTTGGGATTTCCATGGTTTCCCCAGATCACTTCAGGCAAATGCTGGGATGGTTTCTTTAAAAGGCCATGGCCAAATTCCTTCCCGATCCTTGCCCCAGTCCTTTCTCGCCTGCAATATGACCTCGATGTCGACGAGGCATACAGCCATAAAAAAAACACACAATACAAACTACGTCCTTAATTATTTCATTCAAGCACTCTAATCTTTTATCTTCCTTTACGGTTCTTCTCTTGGATGGTTTCCCATCTTAGAAAAATTAAAATTCCACACGTCTTATAATATGCTTTACCATTTTGTATTTTGTTTCAATGAGACTTTTCTGAAAGTTCTTTCCTAATCTGTCTTTTTCAAAACATTTTCATTTAGAACAGTGCACTTTAATAAGGGTAGGGGACGGTTAAACCAGATCCATTTTTCATCCAGTGCTGAACTGCAGCACTGATGCCATCGCATCCTCCTTGGTGCCAAAGATCGCTATTGGGAGTCTGTAACTCTGCCTTCGCGAATACCTTCAGATGGACCCACTAGGGCTCATGGGACCACCTCGGCGGTGTGTTGTTTACACTTGCAGAGTAATCCCGTCAGCCAGCTGGCAGAGTGATGAGACGCGGCAGGTGCGACATGCTAACGAGCCCGGCGGCTGGCGCTGGTGCCGCGGCAAGAAGCCGCCTGCCGTGACGCCTCGATGTACACCACCGCGCACCGACTCAGTTTTTACACGCGGTTTCTCTCACTGAACATCTCTGGCGAAGAAACGACACACTTCGCATTGATTGCCGGGTGTTCGCTTAAAGGGTAGAACCCGCATGACAGTGGCCACGTTTTTAAAATATTGTTGTCGACAAGACAGTTCTGTAATGCTACACTTTTAAATAGCCATGAAGCACAGAGTAACTTCTTAGGTGTCATTAATATCAGAATAAGAGCTGAAAACTTCTGACATATAATACTATACAATAATCGTATATAGATTCGCACAACGATGAAAGAAACTTACATTTGATTTTGGGCACAATGAGCATAAAAAATGAAATACGTGTATCTTATAAAAAGAGTTTTCTTATCTCCTCGTATTTAATGGATCTAAGAAATTATTCTGTTTTTATACTTGCTATCTTATGACTCTGTATATAGAACACAACACTTTCAGGGAATGGAATTTTGTTTTTAGAAAAACAAAAAAGTTGAAAAGCGGAAGTATTCCTAGTTTTGTGTTGAAAATAAGCTTACCTATTCTCCCCGTGTCTTAAATTTTTCTGGCCCCTTCAAGCAAAGGAATTTCTGTCTGGAAAATTTATGTTATGCTCTTTGATTGCAGAAGTAAATCATATTAAAATTTCAGCTATACTAATACGGTTTGAATATTATTTTATTTCTTAATTGCATCTGGAGAGATCATAGCAACGATAAAACTGCAGCCAATCATAAATATGTACTGCTAAAAAGACATAGAAAATAATGAAAAAAATAAAATTTGTCTTAAAATGATTTCAAAATGCATAAGTTTTTACCTGAACGGAAGGGATGCGCACGGGTAAACGCAACCGCTCCCAAGTACCAGACGTACCGCATCCATATCCAAATTCAATAAGAAAAGAAATATAAAAAACCGACCTCAAAAACTTTATCAGTTCTTATACCATTCAGTCTATCTGAGATCGCAGAAACTTACAAGAACTACATTTTTAAAAAAAAAAAAAAAAAAGCTATTTATTTAAAATTCATGGCAAATACACACTATTTTTGAATACAATATAACAAACGATACCAAATATATACACATACATTAAAACCAAAACCCGTCCTACATAGTTCGCTTGGATTGAGCTCTCCACTGCACTCATAGTCTATATAAACACCAGGAGGAGAAAAGGAGTTGAGCCTGTGTTTCGCGGGATCACTGAACTAAATTTAGCTTTGCCAGAAGCGATCATGATCTGTTCATGTTGAAGTACTTCGAACCAGATTTGTTGTACTGCATTGATCTACCAAGTTGAGTCTGGTAAATTGTTCGGCTACTGTTTTTTCTTCGTCGCAAAGAGACAAGTAATTCTAGTCTTGTCGCCCCGCAAGTTGATTTTGAAATATCCCCGATTTACAAAATCTCCACTTCCTTATTGCCTCCCTAATCTGAAGCTTTTCCCAATGCCTTCTAAAGGAATCACGGTGTTGAGGGATGTGTTTCCTTATTTCAGGTGAAAACCAACAGTACTTGACTGATAGGACACATGGTTATCGTGCAGCAATTCGGAGCTACCGACCATAATACCATTACTAAACTGATCCTGAGAGGCGCTAAGATCCACTTGGTCGAATAGAGTGGAATCAAGCATCCAGTTTAAATCAGCAGATTTCAGTATGGAGTCCAGACGTTGAAATAATCTCTCCAAACTAGAGCTGTAATTAGAGACGCAAGGGATTGGGCAAGAAACGAGCAGGAAAGCGCTATTGGCCCTTGCGAAGGAACCGTCCAGTCATTCACCTCGACTGCCTTCGGAAAACCAAGGAAAATCGAAATGTCTTTGGCCGTCCTGGGAACCAACCCCCGTCCATTCGAATGGAAGACTCGAACCTTAACTACTCACCCACCAGGTTCAGTAATAGGACGCAGCGAGAGCTTTCTATTAAAAGAATTAAAAATGTAGTAGTGTTTTTGATACAGCTCAGGGTCGTTCTTTACTGTCAATATACACATGGTACAGTACTTATTACTCCTATGACCCAGTTACACAGCTGGACGGGAAATCTCGATCTGTTTCCACTTCGGAAGCAAACACACAGCAGTTGGTTACTCTGCCACCGACTTAATGCCTATGCTATATGTCATGACGTAACATACGAGTGTAACAGTAATTTGGTGTAAAATCAATTTCTTATAATCAACGCATTTTCAAAACAGCAAAGGCCGAAAAATTATGAAATAAATATTAAGTAATTCGCAATAGGAAACGAATATCGATTGTGGATATGTTAAGAACTCTGCCTCAAGATTTATTTTCTACTTATCTCAGACAAAAAGAAAAATGGTGTTTAAAAAAAAATGGTGTTTATATATATATATATATATATATATATATATATATATATATATATATATAAAAATCAAGTGTGAATCGAGTACGCGAAATTAGGATTGTAGTAATATTATAGTTGACCTGGTGACGTAGTTCCTTGCCGACTGCACAATCCGCCTCCAACACAAGCACTTACCCTAACATGATAGTGCAGGAAACCACAGTTAAAAGTACAATTACTGCTAACTGTTACAAACTCTTCTCGTAGTTTTCTTTTCACACCTGTTTTGGTTTTTTCTTGTGTTTTGCGCTTCTTCGATGTCGAGGTCATGAGAGGCAGCGAGATTTTGGTCATGACCGGAGGAACGATATCGGCACTCTACTGGAAGGATTTCGGGAAAACATGGAAAACCGAAATCTGGATCACCGCGTTTCATGTGCCACCAGGTGTTATTAACCACAGTAAATTGATTGTTGTTTTCCTACTGTCAAGGTTTTTCAAGGCATGTATGTGCGTCTGATAACATTGTGTGATTTTCTGACTAAGTTGGTGGTGACTTATTTAGTAAAGAATTTTATCTTAAGCAATTCCACACAACATTGATGTTACATTTAGTGATCCTAATAGCAGAGTTGCCGTCGTTGATTTACCCGCACCCCACCAAGAAAGGAACCGGTTGAAGTTAGATTCAGACCAGGTTACATTTCCACCTAATTACATCTGCTGATGTTGCTACTTGAAAATTGAAACATGGACCGAACAGAAAATGTATCTGGAATGTGTCTGTTTATTCAGGCATCGCACAGAAAATATAGATTTTCAGAATTTGAAAGCTTTAAGTCAAAGTAAAAATTTAACGTATGTCTTCAGACGATACAACATATTTTATGAATAATCTAGCATTACCAGAAAACTGCTGAATTAATTTTGACCGAGTTTTCACAGTATCAAACATTAGATGTGTCTCATTATACTGACTCATCTGCCACTGGAGCTAACAAAATTTCTCATTATGCTACTTCATCTGGCACTTGAGTTCAAAATTAAAATCTATTCCGTACCTGTACTGTCGAATGCCAGGTAATCAGAATTGCATATCAAGTATTCAGAACTAAGCGATATATATATATATATATATATATATATATATATATATAGTTAGAAACTGCGGCTCCATGCATCACTAAACAACGTAATAAATTATAAAAAAAATGAAAAACTACTGGTTTGTTGTCCTAAACTGTTTTTATTTGCAACACTAATGGCTTAATACAAAGTTCTAGTGATATTAAAACTATCAGCCCACGCATTAATTATTGGAAATAGAATTAATCTACTTTCAGTTCAAAATGCCAAATTCTTTTAGCGGACATTCGATATATCGAGAACTTAAATAGATTATAATACGAGTAAAAGCTAGATTATGTCAGAAACTCACGTGTATAGTGCAGAAACTGTGAACAGAATACTAAAGATAACAGCCAGAGACATTGTAGTTGTGCTGACAGAGATTGTGTTGTTTCTCGTTATTAATTCCTTGTATTCAAAACGGCCATCTATTGCGTTTAAAAATTAATATTTCGAATTAATGAAAAGAATGCTTCAAGTTTTCTTTACTGTGCAATATGCAAAACACTTATTATTGTAAACAGTTTTTATTGCTTTGATTAAACGTTAAGGTCAGAGACATTGTAGTTGTGTGTTTAGTGCGAAGTATGCAACATCTAGTGCTTCCATTTTTGGTATTTGTTACCATACTTTCAGAATTTCATTTAACGCTCCGGCATTATGTAACATTGAAACAATTCAAATTCAAAGCTTTAAAACGGCGGAAACCCCATCGAAATCTGCTCGGTAGCTTCTGAGTTTTTCTGCCACAAATTCATCCGGTTTTCATTTTATAGATATAGATAGATTATTATAGATAGATAGATAAAAACACATAAGTATAAAACATAGATGTCTCAGTTTATAATGATTCTTGTAAACCTTATAAACTTAAGGAGGTTGTACGAACTTTGATATAAGAAAAAAAATCTGATTGATAAATAAACAACCCCAAAGCAATTGAATGTTTGTGCATTTATTGAAGTCCGGAATGCGTTTCACTTTTGCAGAAGCATCTTTAGCGAGTTATTCTGTTAATTACGTACACATATTACAATTTGGTTATGTTTTTGTATTTTGTACAATTGAATTATTATCTAAATTATAATCTACTTATATTTTTCGGTCTATTGCATTTACTTATGCTCCACCCTCAGCTGCAGTGGTTTTTGATTTCTTTCTGAGTAGTAATTCAGTTTCCAGATAGTTGTTTCACTAGTGATTATCACAAACATTCAACTGCTTCGGCGTTATTTATTTACGAATATTATCAGCAATTGGGGTAAATGATCCACAAGATCCAGATATTAAGAAAAAATTCTCTCCTACGTAATTGGAATGGAATGATTGGTTACATCACCACCATCGGCATCTGTGAAAGAAGTAATTTTTACAACTTTAACCGTATACCAAGAAATGGATCTGCCTTTAGGTTGCTAGATATGTGGGATGGATCCACTCGAAGGACGCATACCCACTCTGGCTATAGGCGTAGAACATGCAGTTCCCTTCCCCTGTGTGTTAAGGTATTGTTTTTTTTTTGTTGATCACTGTCAAGAGTGTTGTTGTATGTATATAAAGATAAAAGGAGGTAGAGGTCATTCCCCTCAGACGAACGAATCACCATCATCATCTTCACTGCGGAGAGGATTGGTATACAATTTGGTTACTACAAATCGTGTGCCACACACTTCACCACTTTGCCTGCCAATTTGCAATGGTCAAAATTATAAATAATGTTTGACATACAAATGGTCTTGAGTTTTCATCATATTAACTCTGTCAATTTCGTTTTTTTCTATTATTTGTTATAGATAATTGGCACATTTATACTTAAAATCATGACTGTATCACAACTTCGCGAATTACATTTTTTGTTGATGCCACTTGAAGATTTTTTGAAATTGTTTGCGGCTAGTTTCCAGGACTTACTCCGTTCCTCATACAAGAGGAATTCAATCGTCCAGCACTCACGATAAACTATTTCGATTGGTACATTTATGCATGAAAATTTCACTGTGTGGGTACTAACATGTCAGACAGGTATTATTATAGACTTTTGAAATTTTTTGCTTCCAGAGCCTGGAATTAGCTTTAGATCATTTATTCTGATATGGATAGCGGATTTCATCATCGGGAAATCGGTTTGACCACTGACGAAATCCATCACACAGTAGCATAAACATATAGAATGTGAAGACCAGTATTTAGCGGGATGGACATCCATCTCGATTGGTTAATATACACCACCTAGCCTCCTGCGTTCCAGGAGATGTGAATCTTGTGGTTCTCCACAGAAATATCATCCTCAACAACGCAACCGTATTTATTTGGTTCACTTTGCACCGTACAGAACCAATTCTGAGTCTGCTCAGCACCCTCCAAGTAGTACAGGGAAGATTGTAGCCTGAAGTTGGCCACTCCTTGACTCCCTCTCACAGTCCTCTAAATAGCAAATTGCGCCATAGATCCATAAGGCCTGTGTGTTACAAAGGCGTCACGTTGGACTCGGGAAAGTTCAACAGGCCCACGTTTAAATTTCTGGTTTGAAGTACCGGTGAAACTGATTATGATTTTTAGTCAGGTGAATCCTGCTGCATTTCCCAAGTTGTAACCGTCACTAAACTTAATACACAAAGAAATTAACAGTTATAATACAGATGTCAGCCAACACTATACGAAGGTAGCTGGCGACACATATGTTTCTGCACTAGTTGACATGTAACAGGAGACGATAAAGCGGAAACAGCAGGGGTATTCAGTCAGTCAAAACAATCTGGTTTGTAAGAGAAAAAAAAAAAGAAAAAAAAAAGGACGGATAGAGAAATAAGTAGGAGGAAGTATGGAAAGGGCTAAATGTATATATAAACTTCTACGTCCATCAACGGTTTGAACGGAGTGAACTGGCAATTCATTTCGTCACTGTTTGGAATAGTTATAAAAAATGCTCAATGTAATTGGTCGTGCCTTTTTGCTGCCTCAAAAAGTTTCAGTTGTCATTTCGGTGTAGGCTGCATCCAAAGTTATAATCTGAAATAACATGACGTCAGCGAAAGCAAAGAAAATTAAAAATAAATATTAACAACTTACGTTATGCCTATTAATATTAGTTTTGATCCCTGTACAAGCTGCAAAGATAGCGATAAATGTAAAACTACTAATACTGTACTCATGAAAACAAATTATTTTTTAATAAAATGAAATTACTTGCATCCTTGGCTGTAACGTCAAATATCTGTTGCGATTCTGATCCACGCAAAGTTTCAGTCTAATCGAAACTTCCTCTAAAAGTTCTACTAGAAGATTAAATGTTTTATGTTACATATCTATGGGCAAATAATTTAACGAAAACATCTATATCGAAGAAATATAAATAAATAAAAACAATAAATCATATATTAATTTAAAAGAATATTTTTCTTTCAGCCTTTTGGCAATTCGTTTCTTTGTGGATGCTTAACTAAATAGAACTGTTATTAAATAACGTTAATAACCTCTAGAAGGTAGTAATATCTCTGGCCGTTGTTAATCCAGCAACCACGGCTGAGTGTGTGACGCAGGCGTTACGGCCACGGCTACACGATGACCAATCTTAACCTTCTATTGGTATCGATAGTCACTATATGTATTGAAAAATTGAAAGAACAAGAAAAGTTGTGTTTCGAGTGTCGCGTGTAGACAGCAGGGGCTGGCGGCCTGGCGCTGTTTGCACTGCTCTCGAACGTCAGGGGCCGGCGGACACGGATTACGGCAGTAGCGACAGCGGACAGACACGTCGTAACAACTTGTCTAGTATGTAGCCAGGTGTAAGAGGAGAAAACTGTACTCGGGCATCCACAATCAGCATGTCCTATCCAGTCACGTGCCTCGTAACAGGACATGGGCTTCTAAGTAAGTATGTTATTTCAAAGAGGAATCGAGCCATCGGACCGATGCCACTGCGGTGAGGTGGAAACTTCAGAGCATATAATAAGGGATTGCCCCCAATATGCGGAACCGAGAAGGCAACTACAAACAATAGTGGACTTCGCTGCAGATAACTGGAGACGATGTCTAATCGGAAACACTGAAGCTTTCCGAGCCTTCTCGGAATTTTCAAAAACTGTCTTCCAAATCCGGGAAGTAGAAAGAATGAGGGAAGAACCCAGAGCCCTAGAATAACTCAGAAGACCACTCTACAATAAACCAAATCAACTGGAAACTCCGGCAACTACCACGAAGCCGGAGGGAAGCAAGAAGAACTCATGTCCAGATCAATCAACAAGACAAGAATCAAGACGTGTGACCAGCACTAAAGAAGAGAACCTGCTCTTCTCTTCAAAAGCAAGACATTGAAGGTGCCAGAGTCTACCAAACCTCAAGACAAGATGACCAAGAAGAAGATAGTAAGTCTGGTATCATCTGTGGCTGGAACGAACCCCATGTAAGTGGGGCTCAGTAATGCACGACCATGCCAGCTGGTCCAGGGAGCTATAGTGCCCCTGTGTCTTTCAGTGCATTATAACGGACGTCAATGTGGCTTGGAAACTGCCTTCGACCCCATGCCATGACAGCGCCGCCGCCACGAGGTTCCCCGTGGGCACCCGCAAGGGTGGCTAAAGGCGTTTCTTTCGAGAGTCCGTACCTCCCCTCCAACAGATATGGCGGAGGGGGGTAATTCTTCTGAGTTTCAATCCCAAGGCGGGGGGTGGCTGCTGGGTGGCAAGGTAGTCTGCTGGCTTGGTTCTCGAGGGGGTTAGTGGGCCTGGCTCGGGTACCCCCGAGGACGGATCCTAGCGCTGATGAAGCGGCCAGGGGGGAGGCGCAAGCTGAAACTAAGAACAGTATGTACTCGGGCATCAATACCAAGCACATCAATAGCACAATTTTCAATTTAAAAAACGTTCTAAGCATACCAGTACAGGCAGGAAGTGCAGTAGTAACACGATATGTTAATTAAGATCAGAATACTGCAGCAATACTTGAGCTTAGTCTGTAAAAAGTTTGACAGGAGTGTGTTCCATGCGATTTTTATATTTTTTATGTTCAGAAATATGACCTTTGGCCTTTGCGGGAATTCGGCCAACGTTTATGATTGTTTATCTCGACTGTATTAAAATTTCGAATGTAATTTATTACCTTGAGCAGAAGGATGACACAGGACGGACACCATAGTCAGTTAAAACCATCCGTGCCACATGATTTCGCTACCAGGACCGGTGTGAAATTTGCTGTTGTATGGCTGCCGTCTTAATATACGATCACAATCAATTGTTGCAAATGGAGCTAATGTGAAAATATACTAATCCTAGAAGAAAGTGTAAGGAAACGGGTTGTTCCACTACATTTTTCCACTCACTGCTATAAAAGAAGGAACACGTCAGAGACACATGGTATGAAGTCAGTGACTGATATTCCTGCGTCAGCAATTTCTATCTGGAGTGGTCTGACATAATCCGGGCAGCACAGTGTTTTTTTTTTTTTTATCTTTCTTCCCTTGTTGTTGCTAACGAAACTTTATTCGGGTTGATAAATCTTGTCATCAAACAAAATCATTAGCCAGTACATTAATCCAAAACATGATACAAAAGAAAATAAAAACTCACCTGGCTCTCCTTTCCTTTTCTCAGCTATTATTATTATTTTCTAAAAAAGGAGAACCTGGTAAATACACATTTCTCATATTTTTCACTTTCACCCTTCTTCTTTCATACGTGTTTCACTTCAGATAAGGCAATATCTGTGATAGGAAGTTTCCCATTGGTCTATCGCTGATATATTTTCACCGGAAGCAATAATACTTCCTGTTAACGTATGCTTTAAATGTCATTAACCCATCGCAATTTTTTTCAATTTATTTCATGGAGCGTCATTAATATTTTAGCGTCGGCATGATACAAATGCTGTGGAATCATTGTTTTAACAAACTGAATGATTAAGGGTGTTGCATGGTTTATCACAGCTACCTTTCACTCCGTCCACTTCCTTACGTCACAGTAGAAACCTGAAAAACCATGCTTTGAGAGTCCATTTTTTCAGTTATTAGGCATTTCATTGTTTTGAGTAATTTAATCTAAAACTTTTTGTTTATTTTTGTTCTTTCATCAATAGACACCATGTAGATTGAGTTTCATTGTTTTGATTTTTTTCACACATCTTTCTTTTGGGTATTTTTGTGAAAATTTGTTTCTGCTACAGAGCAGATGCTTTGTCATGACAATTTGAATTTCATTGCTTGCAAAAGTCTTCAAACTTTGTTCCAAAAATATGTTACCTACGAAATATTTTTTATATGAGTTAGTCTGCAGGATATTGTCCCAAAAATTGTGTGAATTCTTCTGTATTCTCCTTAAATTATTTTAGCTATTACAGCAGTCAGAATCATGTTCGCAAACAACGATACATTTTTCCTCACTTTTCGGGACAGTTAGCTAAATTAATGTTTAATTTGGATATGGAAACATCAATTTACTATCTTCATAATTTTCTGCACGAAGGAATATCGAAGTCTGCTTTATTGACTTTTAAATAGAATAGACTATTATCATTAAGTAAGAAGTTCCCCTCGTATAAGTATTTAAGGTCGAGCACTCAAATTATAATGATACACATACACAATAACACAAGCAAAAATACTTTGTTTTAAATTACAGGCTATTAGTTACCTTAAAGAACGATTCTGAAGTACCTTTTGATTGAGCACAATGATGTGAAGATGTTTTTGTAATCATAGATTTTAAAAATGAATTGTTACTGTAGGACATTTTACTCATATTTGCTTGGCTGATTGACTATTAATAAATCACACCAATGCAACTATTTCTTTAATGCTGTACGAGTTTCACCTCTCATGGAGATATCATCAGCAACGAATCAGCGTTGAATTTCACATACTTACATTGATGTGGTTAAGACTGGTAGCTACTTTTATCAGATAGTATGTTAGATATCCGTCAAAATACGTAGGTGAGGCGGACTGTACCTTTCCTTCTTACTTAATCTAACTGGTAATCCTACCGGGTAAAGGGGACCTACAGTTTAACGAGGAATCCGAACCAAAGAAGCTTTCAAGCGTACTTCACATTACACCGCAAGCTGTGCCAGAGGTGAAGGTCAGGTTAAGGGTCTTTTAAAGTCCCCGCCGTCACAGGGACACAAGTCGGGGACCTTTGAATCTCCAGTAAGACGCCAACCTGCTCATAGCGTTTAGTCAGAACGGTTATTAGGCATTGTTCGCTCGTCAAAATTACGCTGGTGGCTACGTGGTTGCATAACTATTGGGTCACTGAAAATAATCCAGTGCTGCCAGTCTTGCGGCTATCAATATCCGTAGATGGCCGCTAAAATTTCCATAGATTTGGTACAAAAATCCGGAGACTCGCTAACTGAAATACTGAAACAATAATTATTGAAGAGAGAGCCAAAATTAATAATACTTTTTGTTTCCAAGTCTTTAAAATTCGAAATAAAAAATAATATTCTACATTGAAAGAAAGAAATATGTCTGAATTTTTTGTAACATCGACACTTTCATTACTTTCATCACTACTGTTGTTTTTCCTACACTTTCTTATTTTATTTTTTTTACACTTTAGACTTATTTTTTCTTTGTTGAAATTAAATTTAGCATATCTTCTGTAAAAGGAAATGTTAAAAACTGCGACCCCTTTGATTCTCCGAAGGCATTGCTTTTTGACCCGTGCCATCCAGCGTGTCACCGTACATAAAGAGTGCGCCGATAGTTCTGTATTATGGTCTTTTAAGATCTATAAAATCTATAATCAAACAAAATATGAGCTTTATTTCAATCGTTGATTAACACATAACACGAGTGGTTGCAAGGAAACGATTCACAATTATTGACAATTCTAAGATGCATTAACACTATACGCTCACAGTTTAACAAAACACAAATATAAGGAAAAATCAACAAATAGTAAAAAGTAGCAAAAATCCTTAGATATTTTGACAAAATCCGAAAACCCTAACTTTTTTTATAAAAATCCGTAAATATACAGAGAAATCCGTAGAATTGGCAACACGGAAATAATCTAAACATTTTTTGACATTTAACTCGACGCAAACAATGCTTATCCGGACATTGGTTCTCTTCTGGAATATGATAAGTTTACCAATACTCATAGTCAGCTGATTCTTATGCATATTCAATTTGCGAGAAGTTTAGATAGTGTCTAAAGTTTGATCGCTCTATTTCTTAGCATTACTCAGGGTGAGCCAAGAGGAGGCAAGCTTGCAATATTTGTTGATATGGTTGTGTATATTGTTCTGAACGTATGCAGCTATACCATAATCAAATAAATAACTGAATTTACCCATCAGTGTGGCTGAGGCGCTGCACAGTGGATCGGGAAGGTACAACGAAATCGGCAATGGTACAAGGCCCCTGGTACCTGCCCCTCCCCCCCCACCCCCTCTCATGATTCACACTGGCCACCCGGATCTTGGTGGCCGAATTGTAGTGGAAAAAACTGATTTTGTTGTCCCGCACAACGTTCTAAGTGTTGTTGGTGTTTGAATGACCCTGTATATGAAGTAATTAAATAGCGTTGTGAGTTTGAGGAGATGAAGAGATTAGATGACAGTGAAAAGAGATGGAGAAACTAATGATAAAAAAATATTAAAAGATCTCTAAGTTTTGTTAAAATGAGGTTTACAGAAACTTGATGTCTCAGTCATATAATGTAGCATGGAAATCCTATGGCATCACTGGAGGTGAAGGATCAGGTGACAGGCTGCCGCGCCGAGCACAGTAGCGGGCCAGGTAGCGCCGGAGGCTGAGGGCCGCTACTCAAACAAACACGGCCGGCGGTGAACACAGGCGAGCCGGAATGAAGTTATGAATTTTTAAGCGTGGCTCGCGGCGGGGCGGGCGGGGGCGGGAGCGGGGGCGTGACGGGGGCGGCGGCGGCCGCGCTCTACAATGCAGCCCGGGAAATGGAAAACAAACTTGGCCTTTCTCTCCTTCTTGTTGTTTATCCTGCCGGCACGCGTGTGTCGCAGGCCCTGGTCGCCGCCACGCCACGTGTTTAAAATTAATGACGACTCCGGAAAAGAAGTGGAGAAGAAGGAGTGGGAAGAAGAGGAGGAGGACGGAGGGCCAGGCAAGTGGAGACGCAAAGTTTCGCCATGAAAGATGGCTGAGGCTGCCTCGGCGATACCCTCCCACAAAGGCGGCGACCGCGGAACGACGGTGAGCTCCCCATCAAAGATGCAGAGGCTCCGTGGAGCGAGTCAGGATACCTGTCTCCTAACACGCACAGGTCACATGGATTACTCCTTGCCACTGATACATTTCAGTCACCCTCAACTAAATGAACATATTTCAGCTGGCATGAATAACTCAGTAATGGGGCATCTGACGTAGTACACAACCGAGCATGGTGGTTGAAGAGTAACGCTGTGCCCTCGCATTCGGGAGGACGCGGTTTCGAATTTCCGTCCAGCCATCCAGATTAGGGTTTTTCATGGTTTCAGAAAATCAGTACACGCAAATGCCGGGACAGTTCATTCAAATAGGCCACGGTTTAATTCCATCCTGATCCTTACCCGCCTCTTATGACCTTGATATCGACAGTAGTGTGTTGCTACACAACATGGAAAATGTTTGCTAGAAGCTGGACCCGTAGCTCGCACAAATGGAAGCTGCAAACAAAGGTAATGAAAACTATCAGGCTGCTTTACGGAATGGGTTTTTGTGCCGGGTAGCCCTCAGTGAAGGAACAAAGCGTAGCCACTAGGGTGACGCGGTGGGGAGTACAGTGGATTGCGAGCTGTATGGTGGATGCGTGGCCAGCTGGCAGAAAGAGAAGTACAGCGACTATCGCCGGTGCTGTCTGTGGTGACTCTTGTGTTTCATGTCGTTATCCCAGTGTACGAGGGTCTGCGGCGGCAAGCAGAAAATGGAACCACCGCGTCTGATGGCTCCGCTAAATGGTAACTGATATGGTGAACTCCGAAAATCGTTATCGTATCGATCAACCCAATGTCGCCCAAGAGAAAATCTCATTGCCCCGCTGAGTTAAATGATTTCACATGTAGAAACCCTGAGAACTGATGTAAAATAATCCCACTGTCGGATTTCAAGATTTTTGTTTAATTGTGTCATACTATTGTTAATAACATTTAATGCAGGATAATTTTGTAATAAACCTATATTATTGTCAAACGTATGAATAACGGTTTTGTCAATATGTAAAGCAACACACCAATTCCTCACATCAATCAATAATAATATTTTTTATTTATAATTCATGCAAACAGAAAGTAATTTAATTTAAAAAAAAAGAAGCTTATCCATATCGTCCTAACCATAACGACATCGAATCGGAATGACAAAGCATCATAGCTTGTTTCATACACACGAAACAAGCTTTGTCAGAGGTTAGTTGATATCAAAAATTGCGGTCCAGATCAAGATTCGGCCAAAAATCACTCATGCTGTCAGAGATATTGACAACCTACTAGCAGGTCTATTCAATGTTAACAGCGGATTCGCACGTGAGTGATAGATCTGAGTATCCAAGAAACTGATATATTCCACCTACACTTTGTAAGTAATGGGCCATAAAATGTATGAAATTAAATTTTTTATTTGTTTTAATATTTAAGAAATAATAAAGAAAGGTTACTTAGTTAATAATCTTAATTTTTATGAAAATATATTGTAAAAAATTAAAATCAATATCTATGGCGAGTGAAAGAAGTATTGTGTGTAATGTTGTTTGTGTTAGAAAGCAACAGTTGTGAAAATATGATCTCTGGCGAGAGTGGATGGAGCTTGAAAATCGGAATTGATAATATTGAATTTGGCAAGATTTTTCATTATTTGAACTCCAGGTGCTAGACATTGAACAAATAAATATTACATTGGTTAAAAGAAAGCAACGATTAGATCTTGTCAAGAGAAGACAAGGATATTTGTTTATTTATTAAAGATTGTGTTGTACCGTCAGTTCTTTAAATGTTATAGAACAGATTATTAAGATCAATAACATGAGATACGAAGAATATACTTTTTCCTTCGACTGAGCAGAAAGGAGTTAAACTGTCGTTTTTAATAGTAAATGCGGTTTCTTTCATTGTTGGAAGTTACCAAAGCCGATGAGATGAAAGACTACGAATACGAATGTGTAGACTCCTAACTTCAAAATTCGGGAATACATCAGATAAAATAAGAGGAAACCTTAAAACTTTCATTAAAAAACCAGCTATTGTCAGAATGTGAAACTAAAAGGAAGTGAAAGTTCCTCCAAATGACCTGGTTCGGAAAATTTTAGCAGTAATCTTGAAATAAGAACAAGACGACCCTAAGCACGATGTTTGTCATAAGTTCATTGGCTGAGATTTCCTTTTACAACTGTATTTATATTGATGGGTATTTTAAAACATTGAACATTGTTTGATTTTACGCAGTGTTACGAATGGGTAAAATTGCTGTCAAATTAGATTTTGGTTACTTCGCTTGACTTCTATACGCTTTAAGGGTGCGTCGAGTAGGATCATTCGCGTCCTTTAAATTAATTCCCTTCCAAAAACATTGGTTCTGAGACTACTGATAAAACTATGTGTTTAAAGAAACAGTAAGAAAATAATACAAGAAAACCAGGTGAAAATTTCTTTATTCGAGATAATAAATCAAAACTGGCCTTGACTGCTGAAAAAGGGCTTAGCAACTGATTAAAAGCAGTTTAAGAAATAAATAATGTAAACAAACTAAAATATAGTGTGACAAAGATTAGCAACAGGCAGCTCAGTTACGAATGAGAATTAAACTTTTTGTTAAATTGAATATTTACCCTGGAGCATAGTTTATCAACCTTGGACGAGCAAATTTAAATATTTTCAGTACCATATAATTTAACAGCAAATTTATTAAATGTATACACTGTTTTATAGTGACCCATGCTCGAAATTTGCTATGCGTTTGTGTTAAAGTAACTGATCAAAATATAAATCATTAGTTGTCATGAAAAACCAGTGTCAAATTGTAACTGGATCTCAGCAATGAGCTATCATTAGATTAAATGTGATGCAATTGGTAAAAAAGTACTTTAAGCTATATGTTTTTTTTATGAAAATAATTCCTTCTTTTACTGTAAATCATCCTGGTATCTTGCAAACAGTTTACCTGTATTTTAACAAACTGTGAAGTCTAAGTGATGGCAATGGTTCATGCCTAGTAGGGGATTGGTAATTACAATCATGCCATCTAAGATGACTGATTCTATAAAAATTAAATATGATATTAATTTTTATAGTATCAAGTGCAAACAAAATATTTTTCCTTGTGTGTAAGATATTTTACAGAATATCACACGAAATGTTATTTAAAATATGTAGAGAGGCGTTGTAGCTCTATCGGTCGTTTTCAAGTACTGAAAGGATTATTCATTCATATTCCTGAGTAAGTGTTTCATTACACCGACATAGAAAACGAATAGAGCTCCCGTTGTTACGACGAATGCCCTGTAGGCCATGGAAGTAGCTGTAAAATATGACTTTTTTATTTATTTTTTTAAAAAAATTTTTTTAAAGGAATGTTTGGAAATTTTTAGTTTCAAACGAATTAAAATTGTGGTATGTGGTCATTAAGTTTTTACTCCCCATACCACAAATTTAATTACGATGTCTATGATACCTTCATGTTTCTGTTTTACTGATGGCGAGAAACTGGTATCATATCTTCTGATATTTCTAAAACTTACAAATATGCTTATTAAATTGTTGCAACAGCTGCTGTTTCTAGGAACAAGGGCAAGAATACGATATGAGTATAAGGATTAATGGATACTTTGTTAATGTATTCTGGTTATTTGAAAATTTGGAATAAATTGTTGGAAAGAAAGCAAACATTATATTGTGATTATGGCGCACATCTTCAAATCTCTATGAGCGTGCTGGAAGGCAGTAACAATCTGACATCGCATTCAGGAGGACGTGGTTTCGAATCACCTTCCAGGTTTGGGTTTTTATCTGGTTTTCCCAGATACCTCCTGAATGGTTCCTTCAAATTGCCAAATTCCTTTCAATTCCTTGCACTCTGTACTTTCTTGTCTCTAATGACCTCGACGACGACGAGGCGCAAAGCAATAAGCAAAAACAAAACAATTGAAAACTCGCGACCCTAGGTTTGAATCCCGGCCGAGCAATAGTTTTTACGCACATTTGATTTGACTTACACGTCTTCCAAATCTTTCCATCGTTGACTTCAAATGTGCCAGCATGCTTTTGATACGATGATTAATTTTAAATCCAGCAACTGAAATACGGGACAATTTAAAATTCTGCCACTAGACTGTAAGATCACAAGAATTTTCTGTTTATTTACAAAAATACAAAATTTTGAATGAGTTCACCAGTGTCAGCTTAATATGATGAGCGGCCTCGTGGTGAAATGGTTAAGGAGTCTGGTAGCGAACAAAAGATCCCTGTTCAGAATCCTGGTATCGGCGAGAATTATTGAAGGCCTTAACCTATACTTTTCATAAAAGTTGTTGTTGTTGTGGCTCTAGGCCACGTCGACAGCGAGGTCATTAGCGCCATATCCGTTCATAAAAGATGTTCCTGATGATTAGTGACCAAGTGAGAGAGTGGCGACAACTACAAATCGTGACTGAAAGGTCACTCTAAACGCCTATTAAACACATTTATAGCTGAAGACCTCCAATTACTCCATCGGAATCAAGAGCTGTTTTTTACTCTCGCACCCCTCGGTCGTAATGTCGCCCCCGTTCCGTCTTGCTGGGAGAGCAAGCCGGCTGTTTCCTGGTTCGACGCGCCCAACAAAGCAATTTTCCGGCCGGGCGGACATCACATGGCGAACTTAATTAAGGCGGACAGACTCCAGAAAATCCTGGGCGGCTGTGTTTCCGGCGACATCTGCAAGTCAGCGCTGTGTCTGTGGAAGACGGTCCCTCCCCGCAACAGCCATCTCGCGCTGCCAAGCACAACCTGCGGTGTTCCACTTACTCACAAAATTCCAAACAAGAAATGAACACCATCTAAGATTGAGATAGGATCCGACTTCTTCGGTATATCTGAGTCCAGAAAAATACACAATACACGCAAATATATTTGTATACATTAGGCAAGGAGCTTGAAAAAGACAGATTATTTTTCTTACTCGGACTCTATATACTATCAAAAGTGATGTTATTAGAGATGAGTTAGTAATATTGACAAAAATCATATCATTTTATTTGTAGAAGGTTTTTTGTGACGTGCTATTTTCATCCCTTCTTACTTAGCCAAAACCGATAAATCCAGTGCCGGATCTAGGGGTGGTCAAACCGGGGTGCTTGCCCGGGCGGCAATTTCGGGGGGCGGCAAATACTAATAAATTTTTATAATGCAAACAGTAGTAGTAGAATATTTTTACCATGTTGTGATGTGTAAATCCACAAGGAGTAATTTTCAGAACTTTTAGTAACCAATAGACATTAATTCATTATTACATTTCACTTCAATCGTTTCTCGAAATATAACCATATAAGAACGGAGACTTTCCGGCGTATGCTTGAATATTCACGGGTGTACCGCCGGACAGTGTACAATATCCGGCGGCACACCCGTGAAGACTTCATTTCATAACCATGTAACTTTAATAATATTTAGCACAAAGTCATCTCTGTCATTCTCGAAAAATTCCTGTCGCTATTTCAGTAGTTGCTTCTCATACAAAAAAAGGACTTATTTCATGTACTGAAGATTATACAGGGCGTTCGCCGGGAAACGCAACCCACTGTTAGCGCTACAAGGAAGAAACTGCTCCCGGCGAGCGAGCGGTCAGTTTCCGGCATTGTTCGACCGTCGGCCGCGGACTATTTCATAATAATTACGCTTCATAAACTTCATAAACTTGTGTGCTAAGCATTTAAATGTGACGTAATTCATTAGCTTACCTTATAAAAGATGCTGGAAGTGTTGACCCTCTTGTGTAATGCACATTTCACATCTTCTGAACATATTTCGAGACACACGCTGCCCTAACTGACTTAATGATTTTTTGGGTGACTGTTCTAGTCGAAAAGCGATATCGTCAATTTTCTCCTCTGTGAGAATACGGTTGATCGACAGTCTCTTTTTGTTAAAAAATGAACCCGTTTCTCTTACTTTTTTAACCAGACGCAGAATTGTTGATTTAGCTGGCAGTAAAGCGCCAGGAAATTCGCGACGAAATTTACTGCGACACTTTTTAAACGACTTCTTCTTCACATATGTATCGTAGAGAAATATTCTTTGTTGCAAACTGTAACGTACCATAATTTTACTCACACTCAAACACGTTACAGATTAATAAGAGTATGAAGCCCCAAACCAGCCAAACCGCAAAGAAACGTTTATTCACAACACTGATTAATAAGAGACTGAAGTCACAAACTATCTACAATGCAAAGAAACTGTTCTTAACAATGTAAGGGTCACTGCACTGCACTGTTGGGGCAGCGGAGGTGTTAAATAGTGCGGTGATTCACGGTGCCGTGTGGCGGAAACTGCTGGCTGGACTGACCGAGCAAGTTGCCGACGGCAACAGACTGGGAGGGTAGCGTTTTCCGGCGAACGCCCTGTATTTACACACCTCAGTGGAGTTAATTCCACTGAACAAATGTGTTTCGCTTCCGCATAGGCACTGACAAACAAACATTTATTCTTAGGGGCTGATAGATCAATTACTTCCTTACTTGCGTGTCTCCAGTTTGATATTTGTCAACTTTCTGGAACCAACCAAAGGCTTATCTTTTCTTGATACCCAAGCATAATCTTAAGAAACCGCGTCCAAAACTCGCCATATGAAATTAAACACCCTCCCCGTGTTACAAGGAACTTGACGACAGCTCGTATTTAACAAGCCTATATTTTGATAGCCATAAATACTTTTTATTACGCAGCCATATTAAGACTCACACAAACCTAGATTTTTTACGATGTGGGAAGCATCTGCGAGAGGTTCTCGAAGACGGGCAATCGCCTTTAGGTTTCCACTTTTATATTGATTTAATAAAACGTCATTTGTGTCATTAAAAAAATGAATGCCTACCATCCCGATAGCCACTCAGCTAGCTACTCCGTTTTTATGTGACATCCTGTGTTTTGAGGTATGGTTTTTAGTCATACGGGTAAAATCCGACGCAAGTCGTACACAACAATTAATTGAACGCCCAAGCCCTCGGCCGGACTCGCACCCGTGACCTTGGCGACAATATTCAACCCTCGCGTTCGGGAGGTCATGGATTCAAATCTTTGTCCAGGCATTCAGATTTCGGCTTTGCAATATTAATCGATTTTTTTGCTTATGGCTTTACACATCGTCGACATCGAGGTCATTAGAGGTGGGAAACAACAGGGAACAAGGAACAGGAAGGTATTCGGCCATTGCCTTTTAAATCAAGCATTCCGGCATTCGTCTGGAGTGGTTTCGGGAACCACGGAAAGCCTAAATCTGGATGTCCGGAGGGTGGTTCGAACCCGCGCACTTTCGAATGTGAGACCAGAGCGTTACTCTTTACCAACCACTCTCGGTATGATTAATCGTAATGACTCAATGAGTGCCAGGAAACCACAGCCGAATTCGTTCTCATCATTTGCCCCCTGTTACTTTCCCTCTCTTATGATTTTGACATCGTCGAACAGTAGGGAAAATATAATAAGGGACTGAGCACCCTCAGTAAAGTGGAACTACCGCTCTGGGCACTTGGCTACCGAGGCCGGCAGTTGAATAACATAAATCCAGAGTGCCACAGGCAAGAAGTATTTTTTGTTCTTCTCGTCGATGCCAATGTCACCTGAGGCAGGAGGGAAGTGGGAACTGGAATCGGGAAAGAATTCGGTTACTTCATTTTGAACCAATTTTTTTCTCATTCAGCTGGAGCGATTTACGGAAACAGTGGAAAACTAAAATTGGATGTCCGGCGGAGTTTGAATCCGCGTACTCGCGAATGCCAGGTTAGAGCTTTACCTCTCACTTATGAACCTTCGTTGCAAAACTTTTATGAAGTATCTGTGCTAGTTGAAAATAACGGGAGATAGATTTCCTAGTTGCATTCTTTAAGCTAAAAAATCTGAAACAACAAATTTAAATTGAATATGAATTTACTGTCTTACTTATCGTTATTACTGTTAAAATGGTTGCTGCTTCTTTCTACCAAAATAAGCTTGCCTTCTAAAAAATACTATGGTGAAAGAAAGCAAGATTAAAAAAAAAAAAAAAAACTATTGATGACTCTAGATATAATTACTTTATATTTCGTGTCATAAATTAAAATTTGCGTATTTTCGTAAATCCCCTTCCTTCTTACGCTCCAACTTTGTGTCAGTCACACACAATTGATAATGCTGCTGCGCCAGAAAGTTTGACTTTGTTGACTCAAGCTCTGTTCTAAAAAATGTTCCGTGTTTATTTTAGCGAATCTTTTCAGCATTCGCAATATAACTGCATTTTCTAGTGAAGTGTTGCTTTTTTTTAATAATGCTGCGACGGCTATCAACATCATGAGAAAAGCGGTGTCATTCCCTGAAAATGAATCGATTTCGTTATTTCAATATTTATTATCAGTAGGAAGGGGATAGTCATACTAATTTTAACTGTAGAACTCCGAAATTCGCCACTATGCGTCAGCGAGTCTCTTGCGCGCGGAGTCATTTTTTTTAGTCTTGGGTTAAAGCACTGCGATATGGAGGTCTATTATTGTATCATGCATTTAGTGTACCCTTACTAGTTATGCTGTCCCTTGAGGGATTCATGTCCAGAACGAAACATAATCGAAAGGCGAGGCGTCTCGCGAATTCTGTCCCCGACTGTACATACATAGATACAAAAGATAAGTAACTGGTAATTGTTAAACTGTGAGTTTACGATAAACTTGAGCTGAAATTAAAAAAAAAAAAACTTTAATCATAAGGTAATTTTTTCAGACCCATAATCGGATGCATAGATGGTAAATAAAAAACCAATCGAAGCAGTCTGATGCTGGAAAAGGGAAGATAGAGGTAATTATTTTATAATACTTGAATTATGAAGGTGAAGGGTGCTGTTACGAATGTAAATATATACTGATACGGCGGAAAACCTTACAACGAGTAAGAGAAACACAGTAGGGTGATTAGAATGACCAAAACGTGGTCTAGAATAGGGGTTCCCAACGTTTTTCGCACCACCCCGTCCCCTCTACTATCAAAAAAATTCTTCTTATTCCCTTTTTGCGCAAAAAAAATTCTTTTCAGGCTCCCTAAGTATGTGAAATTAAAATAAAGGTTTTCAACTCTAAGAGAGAGTGAAGGAGACATAGTACTTGCGACAGAGCAGAGCTGGGGTATCGTCCACACGGGCGTTGAAGCTACCACGCATTCCGCGAGCCTCCTGATACGTCGTATCGTCCCCCTGAGGGTTGGGGGGTGGGAGGGAGGTCACGCCCCCTATGCTGGAAACCTCTGGTCTAGAACCACATCATACACGAACCCGTGGCTTACTGAAAGAAAAATCTCTTGCCTGAACAGTCTCCACGACAAACTGCAACTTCGTTTCTCCGAATAATATGATTGATGACACTCGTCCGCTGATATCACGGTAAACATTTCGAGTACATGAAGTATCTTACCTATTAAATCTATTCTAACTCGCGGACTCTTTTGTTTTGATTCCTCAACTTCTCAACGACGAAATATACCCTATTTTACACGCTGCATCACGGGCTGTACATTATTAAAAACTCAATCAAAATCCAACCAGTAGTTTCTTCGCAAATCGCGTTCTCTGAAAAATTGCTTGATATTTCTCATATGTCTTCATTATGACATCACATCAATATGATACATACAGAAGTTTACCGACGGATAAAAGGCTGTACACCAATCAAAACTCCATTAAAATCCGGCTAGTTATTGCAATGAATCTCAACTAAAATTTATTGTAAATTTCACATTTCCCGATCTCAAGTCGAAATGAAACAAATCCTATAGGGCTGTATATTAATCAAAATTGCATCAAAATCGAAACAGTAGTTTTTACATTAATAGCGTTCAACCAAAAATTGATAACATTATGGTAAATTTCTCAGCTTTCGGGGATTTCAACCCGCGCTCTCCCCAGTGCCATGTTCCAGTGTTAGTGCTCACCAAACAGACTCGGTAACACATATTATTGGGCAATCTAGTCTAAGTCTAAAGTCACATTGGAAATTTTTTTACATAACTATGAAGACATTTATAGTGCAAAAAATACTTACAATTTAAGAATCTCATGCGACTGGCTAAAGCGTTGAAGTCAGAATCCATGAAGCAAGCTTCATTATACAGAACAACTCGTGTAAAATCTAGACATATGTTACACACCATGTACAATGAATGAGTGGGTTACTCCGGCGAGTGAAAAGACGCATTCCCGTGCATCCTGTACATTCTACGCAAACACAGCATTGCCTGATCTACTTATTTAAAAAAAAAAAAAAAAAAAAAAAAAAAAAAAAAAAAAAAAAAAAAAAAAATCACGAAATTAATGCAATGGTTCCCATTTATTTTTTCCCGAGCACCACTTCAAGAAAGAGCTCAACACCGCTGAAATGATAAATAAAAAATGAAATCAGTTTTTCAAGATTTATTGAATTTCAATCCACAAAAAAGTCACAAAAAATAAAAAACGTCAAAAGTGAGGTTATAACAATTCTGATGATAGTGAAAATCGCGAATGTTTATTTAAACTTAATCGTACAAATCAGCACGTGCATCTTTGCACAAATCTGAGAAATTTTGTAGCTGCTTACTGAGCTTCAGCCTTAAATTATCATCGAGTTGAAATCGGTGGCGATGTTTGGCTTTCATGTTTGTCATTGCAGAAAATACGCTCTCAGAAAGGTACAGTACATCGTGCAAAATGGTTGTAAAAATGTATTGCTGTTTTAATAACGTGACAAACGTATTTTATTTAATCACAGCATTGCAGTAATATAATTCAAACACACACACATACACTTAGTTCGGTTGTCTTAAAATATATTTTGGAGTTAGTAACGTTTAAGTAATTATTTTTTTAATTATCTTAGTGTTACATCAGCCGAGAGATTATTGTTCGTTCCCCTTGTAGAAACCTCACGTACTCCTGAGGGGTACGCGTACCACTAATTGCGAATCACTGAATTAATGAATCCTTATCCATTAAATAAATAACAACGGCAACCGAACTTTTTCGTTGGATGTAGCAAAATTATATTCAGTGGTGAGCGCAGCTGGTTGAGAAACACCCTTGGTTCTGATTCGAACAGTTCTCTCTCCTCTGGGCTATGTGTTCCACCTGTTAACAGATTCATATATCCCAACGTCCAGTTCTTTAACATCTACTTTTCATGTTAGAGGAAGTAGTTAACGATCCAGAAACAGTACATATGCTGAGAAAAGAAACATTATAAACGACAGTTATTTGTCATCGACTCGGTTCTCCTGACCGGTGACGTGCTAGTTAGGAGCGGGTCTATAGGAGGATACGTCACCGCGCCGAGGTTCTGCTGCTGTATTAGCCAGGAGGCTGGCTGATGACGCTGACCACAGCCGCGCGCCTTATCATGTTTCCGGCTATTACTCCGCCTTAACGGGGACAACCACTACCGCGACACCCACAAAAAATAATATAAATGACGTCGGGGCTCGTCTCGGAGGCGAACCATTTATCAGGCAGCCGTCCACAACACGTATTAATTACAGGACAGGCAGGCGGGCAGGCAGGGGCGAGCGAGGTGGTAGCCAGCTCGTTCTCGCGCCAGCTGATCGCCTCCGTCCATTACGCAATTACACTGCGCCTTCCTTAGCAGCACCATCAACCTCTGCACATCCACAAAACAGTACAAATAAACATCTCGGTGGATTTGCTTCCAAACTCGTGTCAACTTCAGAAAATACAATGAAGCAAAATCGGGGGAAAAGTTTGGCAATGCACCTTCCAATCTTTCGTCATCATCAAAAATCCAACACCGAAGCGATTGTACAATTAATATCTGGATTTTGT
>JARYHS010013442.1:0-14993 GCA_031002005.1 Vandiemenella viatica | reverse complement strand
AGCTGAAACTTTTAAGCATGGTATTTGATCACATGAGGTACGCCAGATCCTTGGTTTGGATCCACGTTGTACTGTAGGTCCCAAAGGAAAAGATCTTGCCGTCCTACTTCTCCTTACCCCACACCCTACCTTAATTTTTGTGAACGTTGTTCATACAAACCCACAGTTTTTAATCCAACTTTGATAGTTCTTACCACACAAAACAGAATGAACTGTAACTGAATAGTTAACACGATTACTTACGGAACGCATTCGGGAGGACGCGGGTTCGAATCCCCGTCCGGCCATCCAGATTTGGGTTTTCCATGGTTTCCCCAAATCACTCAGGTGAATGCCGGGATGCTTCCTTCAAAAAGGCCATGGCCGAATTCCTTCCAGTTCCTTGTCCCCAGTCCCATCCCGCCTCTAATGAGCTAAGCCGTCGACAAGGCGGAAAGCAATAACCTAAAAAAAAAAAAACTTACGGAAGTTTCTGTGTTAGCCCACGGTTTCAATTCCAGGGGGAAGAAGGAATATTTAGGAGTTAAATTTGAGCGACGACCGGCGTTCCCTGGTTCAGATTCCACATTAAACTGTAGTTCCCAGAGGAAAGGAACTTGCCGTCCTGTCTCTGACACAATGGGCTAGTGCATCTCCTTCGGAACAATTCAATTGGGTTGTGGACTAAGTTAGTTTCTTTACTTTAAAGCAAAGAGAATAATACGGTCTACGTTTGGTTTACAAAAAGCTGATCCCTTTCCTTTATTGGTCCGGTCCCAGAGTAGGAGGGGATAGCCGATTCTGGCGCACCGCCAGGTGGCAGCACGGTCGCGTGACGTCACACGTTAGTTCCCCGATCTGCGGATAGATGGCGCTGCACCGTTAGTTCACCGATCCGCTGGCAGATGGCACCATCTCCCAAGGGCTTAATTTCTTTGGGCGCAGATATTCCACTCCCCTAGGAGAGTGAAAGCTAGCGGGGGAAAACCCAACCCTAAGGCGTATTTGAACAGGTGTCGACATGTACGTACTTGCTCGGCCGCCGAGACCCTGTTGCGACATGCGCGATAACTTGCATAACTCTCGCTAGAGGTCAGCACACGGTAGAAGACATTTGCCGCTAGATGGAGCGGGTGTCCCAATATGCGTGAAATATTTCGGGAGTCCGACAGGTTACGAAATGGCTCCATTACAGAGCGATACAGCTAGGCCATCCACCATTGTGAAAGCATAGCTGGCGGACAAAGAAATTAGGGCGTCCAATACATATTGCAGAGTCTCAGGCTTCATGTGTCCTGCATTCCAGCAGGATACATAGAAATTCACTGCGGTTCAAGAAGAAATTATTACGAGATGAGAATAATTATTATATGTCAGTTTTCGTAGAACAAATATAAGAATCTTTTATGGTAGCCTAATCCCTCGCCAGAATAACGTGTTTTAAAAACGAAAATTTAGTTTTCATTCTGGGCGAACAGAAAAACTGCTTGAGTCTTTGTATTTAATTAAAAAATAAGACATAGACCATGAGAAAGCGTAACTTTTACGTTTAAAACGTGATAATGAACTATGGAATGTCCTGACTTAGCTCAAATTCATATCTATACAATGCAGTTCTGATATTCGAGGATGTTTATAACTCTGAGCGAATATAAGCATCAGTAAGGTGGGATTCCAATATAATTAATCGTTAACAGCGTTAATGATAGAGAGAATTCAACTAACGACCTCGGCAGTGTTGGGGCTAGAGTGCCGGTTCGAGTCCGGCCGCGGTGTTTAAGTGTTTTGTAGAAAAGCCGCAAAGTTACGTAATTTCCACGCCTCGAAAAGCATAAATGTTTCCTTTTAACGGGAAAAAAAAGCGTCATAAACTCCAGATATAAATTCTATGTGTACCTGTTTTCATGAAATTATTTAGCGTTCTTGCCTCTCATTCGGGAGGACGGAGGTTCCAGGCATCCATGGTTTCCCAAAATCACTCCAAGTGAATGCCGGGGATGCTACCTTCAAAAGGCCATGGCCGAATTCCTTCCCGTCTCTAAAGACCTCGCTGTTAACATAAATTCCGTTCATTGAAGCAGGCAGACATTAAAAATTAATTCACCGACGAAGAGACGGGAAACAAACTCACTTTTTCATTATGAACAATATAATATAACTCACGAGTGTCACCTACAGTCCGTGTATTTTAAAGGATGTATTAAATTAGGGGTATTTATATTTTTATTTATATTTCTCGTGTCCAGGACATAACAAGTTGAATAAACAAATAACATTAATTAATTAATATCATGGTTTCCCAAAATCACTCCAAGTGAATGCCGGGGATGCTACCTTCAAAAGGCCATGGCCGAATTCCTTCCCGTCTCTAAAGACCTCGCTGTTAACATAAATTCCGTTCATCGAAGCAGGCAGACATTAAAAATTAATTCACCGACGAAGAGACGGGAAACAAACTCACTTTTCATTATGAACAATATAATATAACTCACGAGTGTCACCTACAGTCCGTGTATTTTAAAGGATGTATTAAATTAGGGGTATTTATATTTTTATTTATATTTCTCGTGTCCAGGACATAACAAGTTGAATAAACAAATAACATTAATTAATTAATATTAACTATAAACACAATTATATAGAATGTGACCAGAATTCCGCAATCTTGATGGCCTTCTCGTTTGCCCTGTAAAGGTCGTCGATATTGCAGGTTTCAGGGAGATTCCTGCATATCAGAAGATGTTGTGGGTTCTGAAGCTCGCCACATTCACATAGATCGTTGTCATTAGTGTACCCCCATTTTTTAATATTATATTTACATCGGGACACTTCAGTTCTTAGTCTGTTTAGAGCCTTCCATATAGCATATGGCTGATTACATCCCGCAGCCGGTGCCTCTTTGATGTTCCTCCACCAGGACAAATTTCAAAATTAGGGGTAATGAAATTGTGTGTCTCCAAGTGAATGCCGGGGATGCTACCTTCAAAAGGCCATGACCGAATTCATTCCCATTCCTTTTCCCGTCTCTAAAGACCACGTTGTTAGAGAGACGTTAAAAAAAAAGTACCTGTTTTAGCGTTCTGACCTTGTATTCGAGAGGACGGCGTTTCCGAGGAGCATCCAGATTTGGGTTTTCCATGGTTTCCCCAAATCACTCCAGGTGAATGCCGGGATGCTTCCTTCAAAAGGACATGGCCGAATTCCTTCCCATTCCTTGCTCCCCATCCTTTCCCCATCTCAAAATGCCAGGTTGTTAGAGAGACGTTAAAAAGTTTAAAAAATGAAATTATTGTGATAAAGTATAGCAAAACCACACATACGTTATTCCTTTCAAAATTCGTAGCCTCAAAAACCCATCAATCGTGAAATCCTTTCATTGAAACCGAGAGACATTCACCGATGAAGGTAGGGAAAACCATAAAAAAATTCCGTTCATCGAAGCAGGCAGACATTAAAAATTAATACACCGACGAAGAGACGGGAAACAAACTCAATTAGTCACATCATGTTGGATTCGTTATAAACAATTTAATATAGCTCGCGAGTGTCACCTACATTCCGTGTATTTTAAAGGATGTATTAAATTATGTGTAATGAAACACAGACACTTTTTGGACTCAAAGAGGCATTGAAGGGGTTTACTGATGGATGTAAGTATAACCTCGATTGGTTGAGAGCCTCTAAACTAAAGCAAAGTTGTCGATTTGAAAACCAGGCTCGTAATTGTTGCCATCCAGGTCAAACCTTTGTCGTTTGTCTATCCAGGCCAATCTATGTATCAATTCTGTTATGCTTTCGTAAGCAATCACAAATTGAGTGTCCTTAGCTGTACTTTGTCTAAAATTCCAATAAATCCCTTGTGACACATCAGTGATTGACACCTTTAACTGTATTTTACAGTACAGCACTTATGTTCCAGGAACGAAATACCGTCTGTTAATCTTACTAATTTCACACCTGGGGAATCTAAGTACGCCAGTCCTATGTGATAAAAATCGAGTCACGCTAAGGCAGTGCTAAGCACTGAACATGCCTGAGACCATCGCCTGTGACCAAGGTGGAGATACTCCCTTATAGAAGAAATCCAGTGCCAGCTTCTACTGATATTCTATTCCTAATTCTTTCACCAAGATCCACCCCTAGCCTCATCACCAACATACCCACAGCACTTCCTCAAACCACCTTCTGTTTTCCAATGATTCCCAATCCAACCCCTGATCAGTTACAGACAGGGTTACCTTCTGTTCGTGCGTTAAAGTAAACCAAAAATTCAAATTCGCAAAGTCTTCTGCTAATCAGTAGCCAGGTATCAAAATGTTCATTTAAGGTGGTTCTACTACAGTTTTCAGGGAAATTCTCCCATTTTCCAGCAATTTATTTTTCAATAAATCAGGACCCAGGGGAGTTCTCCATTCGGCTTAAAATGTTCCCATTTAACGCCAACCTTCGGATTCAGGACCAAGTCTGACATTTGTTTGTAATTGCATGCTTTGTTCAAGTAACCACGATAAAGTTACCATAATGCTCTTAGCTCACTGATAGTTTCATGGTCATCAAACAGGCATCATAACCCACATTTTCATAGAAGATCCCCACACATCGACAAGTATCCAAAGGTGCAGACACTAGTTCTATTGCGCCGAAGATAGCACCCACGCTTGAACTGTCGTAAATTGTTAGGTCAAAGTGGGTGTTTGGATATTTTATCCATTCAGTCCTCATCATCTAAAGTCTAATGCCAGATTGTGGTCATTGCCAACTTAGGCTCCATACACCACTCAGAATTATTTCGCCAATATCCATTCTAACAGCATTATACACCACATACAGCCCCTGACACTCTTCCAATGACATCCAGTCCAGTTCCTTTATTAAGGCACTTGTTGAATATTTTCCACTAATAAATCTAGCTGCTATATTTTGCACCTTGCATTTGATGTACAAAAAATGTGGTCTCCATACTACACTTATATATACAAGAAATGGTCTGACTGTGGGTTTGTACCCAAGTCCTTCGCTTCTCGGGTACATCCCCTCATCACCCCCTCTGTTAAATGATTTTTATGTAGTGAAAAACGTGAGAAACACAATTCGTATGCCAACACAAACGGCAGTAAACTGTAAAGAGTACAGTGAAATGGGAGATTGCCAAAGCCCTGAAGCAATGGTTAGAAGCACACGTTGATGGTGAGCATAATTCTATAACCATATATTTTAGACTCAAATTAACAGAGGAAGTAGACACACGCACACACTTGTACATGCATACAGCGAGGTCGACAGAACTAACAGCAAGCATCATGGAAACGATGAAGTGGGGCAGAATTGTCGTTACCACTGATTAACTGGGCAGAACTATCGTTAAAAAAAATCATCAGACAGACGAGTTTAAGTCAGGTATCACAATACTTACAGTTACATGCACAAAGAGAGACGCAGATATACATGTACAAGTCTACAGAAAGTTCAGGACAACTACCTGCACCAACCATGGAAACAAAAAAAGTGGTGTAGTACTTTCTTGCCCCCATGACTGGCTGAAAAACAGAACTCTCCTTACATATCATCTGCCTGGCGAGATAGAGGGTGTGCAAAAGATGGCATGTTTTCACCATACACCTAAGTATTTACATCATAAATAGTGTTCATCACACACAATTGATTACATTTACCATCAATACGTTTCCCCCACACTGCAACCCTATCTGCCATTCATTAAGAGTGCCCCAGGTACCATGAGTTACAATAGACATTTGACTATCAGCAGATACCAGAACCCCTCATATTCATACTAGGTCTCAACCACAAATCCATACGTATCCATGCACAAGCTCAAAGAAACAGGAACAGCAAATCATACATCCAGATAAATGAGTTTAAGGAAGGTATCACCATACTTACGCACACAGACACATATATCCATGCCTACAGCGAGATCAACACAACAACGAGCCCAATCATGGAAAATAAAAAGTGGGACAGAACCCCCATGGCTCAAGACTGACGAAAAAAAATCATCATTAACATGTGTTCCAAGTAACAAACTCCTCACATCAAAATCATATCATTTAACTCACACAACAGACCTCACTACCATCCAGTATCATGTGTGCTAGGTACAAAACTGTTCACATTAGCACCACCACATCTATCCCACACCTTAACCCTTACTGCCATTCAGTAACATTTACCCCAGGTACCACGAGTAGCAGTAGACATCTGGTCATCAGACAGATATCATAACTCCCATATTCATACTAGGTCTCAACCAAAAATCTGTACGTCACCTCACACAAGCAAGGTATCACCACATTTACGAAAAAAACACACAGAGATAGAGACGCATACACACGTTCATTTCCAGGCCTACAGCGATCTCGACTCAACAACTAGCCCAATCATGGCAACGAAAAAGTGGAACAGAACACGCATGACTGGCCAAAAATCATAGAAAGACACACATAAACACATACATATACACTAACATGTCAATGCATTCAAACAGTTCCATTCATCACCACACATAACTGGAGGAAAAAACTGAAGAGTTACAGGATGTGTGAAGTTTGAAATCACAGCCACATCTCTCCCACACCGCAACCCTTTTTTGTCATTTAGTAACATGTGACCCAGGTACCATGAGTTACAATAGACACTTGTCTATCAGACAGTAATATGTGCCCCCATGTACCACGAGTAGCAGTAGACACTTGGTCATCAGACAGATATCATAACTCCCATATCCATACTAGGTCTCACCCACAAATCCATACGTCACCTCACACAAGCATAAGTGCAGGACAAACGAGATAAAGGAATGTATCACCACATTTACGCAAAAAACACACAGAGATAGAGATGCATACACACGTACATTTCCATGCCTACAGCGATCTCGACTCAACAACTAGCCCAATCATGGCAACGAAAAAGTGGAACAGAACACCCATGACTGGCCAAAAATCATAGAAAGACACACACACACTCACATGTCAATGCATTCACACAGTTCCATTCATCACCACACATAACTGGAGGAAAGAGACTGAACATGCTAGATCCAAACTGAAGAGTTACAGGACGTGTGAAGTTTGAAATCACAGTCACATCTCGCCCACACCGCAACCTTTTCTGTCATTTAGTAATATGTGCCACCCATGTACCACGAGTAGCAGTAGACACTTGGTCATCAGACAGATATCATAACTCGATAGGCAGATGATAGTATGTCTTTCCAATACACCTCAGTGCTCACCACACATACTTGATTTTTTAATGTGCCATCAGTATACCTTGTGGCTGGAACTAAGCTCTTGGCAATGTTTGGCCAAAAGACATTTGTTAATAGTAGCTCATCAATCACAAATTTTGGGTCAACCTGCCCAAGCGGGCGCGGCGCGAGGTGGCCACCCTTCCCCACTGCGGACAGAAATACCGTAATACTCCGGTCTAAAAGCGCGGACCGCGATGGTTTACCGGAGTCTCCCGCGCGGACCGCGATGGTTTACCGGAGTTTCCCGACCGGGACCTATTACCGGTAACCGCATTTTTAGGACCGCACTGAAGACCGGAATTTCATTGCGCTCGAGGCGGTAATATGCGCCGGTATACCGACCTACTAAAACACGATGTACGCGTCCGCTGTGAGGAAGGGTGGCCACCTCGCGCCGCGCCCGCTTGGGCAGGTTGACCCAAAATTTGTGATTGATGAGCTACTATTAACAAATGTCTTTTGGCCAAACATTGCCAAGAGCTTAGTTCCAGCCACAAGGTATACTGATGGCACATTAAAAAATCAAGTATGTGTGGTGAGCACTGAGGTGTATTGGAAAGACATACTATCATCTGCCTATCGAGTTATGATATCTGTCTGATGACCAAGTGTCTACTGCTACTCGTGGTACATGGGTGGCACATATTACTAAATGACAGAAAAGGTTGCGGTGTGGGCGAGATGTGACTGTGATTTCAAACTTCACACATCCTGTAACTCTTCAGTTTGGATCTAGCATGTTCAGTCTCTTTCCTCCAGTTATGTGTGGTGATGAATGGAACTGTGTGAATGCATTGACATGTGAGTGTGTGTGTGTCTTTCTATGATTTTTGGCCAGTCATGGGTGTTCTGTTCCACTTTTTCGTTGCCATGATTGGGCTAGTTGTTGAGTCGAGATCGCTGTAGGCATGGAAATGTACGTGTGTATGCATCTCTATCTCTGTGTGTTTTTTGCGTAAATGTGGTGATACATTCCTTTATCTCGTTTGTCCTGCACTTATGCTTGTGTGAGGTGACGTATGGATTTGTGGGTGAGACCTAGTATGAATATGGGAGTTATGATATCTGTCTGATGACCAAGTGTCTACTGCTACTCGTGGTACATGGGGGCACATATTACTGTCTGATAGACAAGTGTCTATTGTAACTCATGGTACCTGGGTCACATGTTACTAAATGACAAAAAAGGGTTGCGGTGTGGGAGAGATGTGGCTGTGATTTCAAACTTCACACATCCTGTAACTCTTCAGTTTTTTCCTCCAGTTATGTGTGGTGATGAATGGAACTGTTTGAATGCATTGACATGTTAGTGTGTATGTATGTGTTTATGTGTGTCTTTCTATGATTTTTGGCCAGTCATGCGTGTTCTGTTCCACTTTTTCGTTGCCATGATTGGGCTAGTTGTTGAGTCGAGATCGCTGTAGGCCTGGAAATGAACGTGTGTATGCGTCTCTATCTCTGTGTGTTTTTTTCGTAAATGTGGTGATACCTTGCTTGTGTGAGGTGACGTACAGATTTTTGGTTGAGACCTAGTATGAATATGGGAGTTATGATATCTGTCTGATGACCAGATGTCTACTGCTACTCGTGGTACCTGGGGTAAATGTTACTGAATGGCAGTAAGGGTTAAGGTGTGGGATAGATGTGGTGGTGCTAATGTGAACAGTTTTGTACCTAGCACACATGATACTGGATGGTAGTGAGGTCTGTTGTGTGAGTTAAATGATATGATTTTGATGTGAGGAGTTTGTTACTTGGAACACATGTTAATGATGATTTTTTTTCGTCAGTCTTGAGCCATGGGGGTTCTGTCCCACTTTTTATTTTCCATGATTGGGCTCGTTGTTGTGTTGATCTCGCTGTAGGCATGGATATATGTGTCTGTGTGCGTAAGTATGGTGATACCTTCCTTAAACTCATTTATCTGGATGTATGATTTGCTGTTCCTGTTTCTTTGAGCTTGTGCATGGATACGTATGGATTTGTGGTTGAGACCTAGTATGAATATGAGGGGTTCTGGTATCTGCTGATAGTCAAATGTCTATTGTAACTCATGGTACCTGGGGCACTCTTAATGAATGGCAGATAGGGTTGCAGTGTGGGGGAAACGTATTGATGGTAAATGTAATCAATTGTGTGTGATGAACACTATTTATGATGTAAATACTTAGGTGTATGGTGAAAACATGCCATCTTTTGCACACCCTCTATCTCGCCAGGCAGATGATATGTAAGGAGAGTTCTGTTTTTCAGCCAGTCATGGGGGCAAGAAAGTACTACACCACTTTTTTTGTTTCCATGGTTGGTGCAGGTAGTTGTCCTGAACTTTCTGTAGACTTGTACATGTATATCTGCGTCTCTCTTTGTGCATGTAACTGTAAGTATTGTGATACCTGACTTAAACTCGTCTGTCTGATGATTTTTTTTAACGATAGTTCTGCCCAGTTAATCAGTGGTAACGACAATTCTGCCCCACTTCATCGTTTCCATGATGCTTGCTGTTAGTTCTGTCGACCTCGCTGTATGCATGTACAAGTGTGTGCGTGTGTCTACTTCCTCTGTTAATTTGAGTCTAAAATATATGGTTATAGAATTATGCTCACCATCAACGTGTGCTTCTAACCATTGCTTCAGGGCTTTGGCAATCTCCCATTTCACTGTACTCTTTACAGTTTACTGCCGTTTGTGTTGGCATACGAATTGTGTTTCTCACGTTTTTCACTACATAAAAATCATTTAACAGAGGGGGTGATGAGGGGATGTACCCGAGAAGCGAAGGACTTGGGTACAAACCCACAGTCAGACCATTTCTTGTATATATAAGTGTAGTATGGAGACCACATTTTTTGTACATCAAATGCAAGGTGCAAAATATAGCAGCTAGATTTATTAGTGGAAAATATTCAACAAGTGCCTTAATAAAGGAACTGGACTGGATGTCATTGGAAGAGTGTCAGGGGCTGTATGTGGTGTATAATGCTGTTAGAATGGATATTGGCGAAATAATTCTGAGTGGTGTATGGAGCCTAAGTTGGCAATGACCACAATCTGGCATTAGACTTTAGATGATGAGGACTGAATGGATAAAATATCCAAACACCCACTTTGACCTAACAATTTACGACAGTTCAAGCGTGGGTGCTATCTTCGGCGCAATAGAACTAGTGTCTGCACCTTTGGATACTTGTCGATGTGTGGGGATCTTCTATGAAAATGTGGGTTATGATGCCTGTTTGATGACCATGAAACTATCAGTGAGCTAAGAGCATTATGGTAACTTTATCGTGGTTACTTGAACAAAGCATGCAATTACAAACAAATGTCAGACTTGGTCCTGAATCCGAAGGTTGGCGTTAAATGGGAACATTTTAAGCCGAATGGAGAACTCCCCTGGGTCCTGATTTATTGAAAAATAAATTGCTGGAAAATGGGAGAATTTCCCTGAAAACTGTAGTAGAACCACCTTAAATGAACATTTTGATACCTGGCTACTGATTAGCAGAAGACTTTGCGAATTTGAATTTTTGGTTTACTTTAACGCACGAACAGAAGGTAACCCTGTCTGTAACTGATCAGGGGTTGGATTGGGAATCATTGGAAAACAGAAGGTGGTTTGAGGAAGTGCTGTGGGTATGTTGGTGATGAGGCTAGGGGTGGATCTTGGTGAAAGAATTAGGAATAGAATATCAGTAGAAGCTGGCACTGGATTTCTTCTATAAGGGAGTATCTCCACCTTGGTCACAGGCGATGGTCTCAGGCATGTTCAGTGCTTAGCACTGCCTTAGCGTGACTCGATTTTTATCACATAGGACTGGCGTACTTAGATTCCCCAGGTGTGAAATTAGTAAGATTAACAGACGGTATTTCGTTCCTGGAACATAAGTGCTGTACTGTAAAATACAGTTAAAGGTGTCAATCACTGATGTGTCACAAGGGATTTATTGGAATTTTAGACAAAGTACAGCTAAGGACACTCAATTTGTGATTGCTTACGAAAGCATAACAGAATTGATACATAGATTGGTCTGGATAGACAAACGACAAAGGTTTGACCTGGATGGCAACAATTACGAGCCTGGTTTTCAAATCGACAACTTTGCTTTAGTTTAGAGGCTCTCAACCAATCGAGGTTATACTTACATCCATCAGTAAACCCCTTCAATGCCTCTTTGAGTCCAAAAAGTGTCTGTGTTTCATTACACATAATTTAATACATCCTTTAAAATACACGGAATGTAGGTGACACTCGCGAGCTATATTAAATTGTTTATAACGAATCCAACATGATGTGACTAATTGAGTTTGTTTCCCGTCTCTTCGTCGGTGTATTAATTTTTAATGTCTGCCTGCTTCGATGAATGGAATTTTTTTTATGGTTTTCCCTACCTTCATCGGTGAATGTCTCTCGGTTTCAATGAAAGGATTTCACCATTGATGGGTTTTTGAGGCTACGAATTTTGAAAGGAATAACGTATGTGTGGTTTTGCTATACTTTATCACAATAATTTCATTTTTTAAACTTTTTAACGTCTCTCTAACAACCTGGCATTTTGAGATGGGGAAAGGATGGGGAGCAAGGAATGGGAAGGAATTCGGCCATGTCCTTTTGAAGGAAGCATCCCGGCATTCACCTGGAGTGATTTGGGGAAACCATGGAAAACCCAAATCTGGATGCTCCTCGGAAACGCCGTCCTCTCGAATACAAGGTCAGAACGCTAAAACAGGTACTTTTTTTTAACGTCTCTCTAACAACGTGGTCTTTAGAGACGGGGAAAGGAATGGGAATGAATTCGGTCATGGCCTTTTGAAGGTAGCATCCCCGGCATTCACTTGGAGACACACAATTTCATTACCCCTAATTTTGAAATTTGTCCTGGTGGAGGAACATCAAAGAGGCACCGGCTGCGGGATGTAATCAGCCATATGCTATATGGAAGGCTTTAAACAGACTAAGAACTGAAGTGTCCCGATGTAAATATAATATTTAAAAAATGGGGGTACACTAATGACAACGATCTATGTGAATGTGGTGAGCTTCAGAACCCACAACATCTTCTGATATGCAGGAATCTCCCTGAAACCTGCAATATCGACGACCTTTACAGGGCAAACGAGAAGGCCATCAAGATTGCGGAATTCTGGTCACATTCTATATAATTGTGTTTATAGTTAATATTAATTAATTAATGTTATTTGTTTTTTCAACTTGTTATGTCCTGGACACGAGAAATATAAATAAAAATATAAATACCCCTAATTTAATACATCCTTTAAAATACACGGACTGTAGGTGACACTCGTGAGTTATATTATATTGTTCATAATGAAAAAGTGAGTTTGTTTCCCGTCTCTTCGTCGGTGAATTAATTTTTAATGTCTGCCTGCTTCGATGAACGGAATTTATGTTAACAGCGAGGTCTTTAGAGACGGGAAGGAATTCGGCCATGGCCTTTTGAAGGTAGCATCCCCGGCATTCACTTGGAGTGATTTTGGGAAACCATGGATGCCTGGAACCTCCGTCCTCCCGAATGAGAGGCAAGAACGCTAAATAATTTCATGAAAACAGGTACACATAGAATTTATATCTGGAGTTTATGACGCTTTTTTTCCCGTTAAAAGGAAACATTTATGCTTTTCGAGGCGTGGAAATTACGTAACTTTGCGGCTTTTCTACAAAACACTTAAACACCGCGGCCGGACTCGAACCGGCACTCTAGCCCCAACACTGCCGAGGTCGTTAGTTGAATTCTCTCTATCATTAACGCTGTTAACGATTAATTATATTGGAATCCCACCTTACTGATGCTTATATTCGCTCAGAGTTATAAACATCCTCGAATATCAGAACTGCATTGTATAGATATGAATTTGAGCTAAGTCAGGACATTCCATAGTTCATTATCACGTTTTAAACGTAAAAGTTACGCTTTCTCATGGTCTATGTCTTATTTTTTAATTAAATACAAAGACTCAAGCAGTTTTTCTGTTCGCCCAGAATGAAAACTAAATTTTCGATTTTCGTTTTTAAAACACGTTATTCTGGCGAGGGATTAGGCTACCATAAAAGATTCTTATATTTGTTCTACGAAAACTGACATATAATAATTATTCTCATCTCGTAATAATTTCTTCTTGAACCGCAGTGAATTTCTATGTATCCTGCTGGAATGCAGGACACATGAAGCCTGAGACTCTGCAATATGTATTGGACGCCCTAATTTCTTTGTCCGCCAGCTATGCTTTCACAATGGTGGATGGCCTAGCTGTATCGCTCTGTAATGGAGCCATTTCGTAACCTGTCGGACTCCCGAAATATTTCACGCATATTGGGACACCCGCTCCATCTAGCGGCAAATGTCTACTACCGTGTGCTGACCTCTAGCGAGAGTTATGCAAGTTATCGCGCATGTCGCAACAGGGTCTCGGCGGCCGAGCAAGTGCGTACATGTCGACACCTGTTCAAATACGCCTTAGGGCTGGGTTTTCCCCCGCTGGCTTTCTCTATCCTAGGGGAGTGGAATATCTGCGCCCAAAGAAATTAAGCCCTTGGGAGATGGTGCCATCTGCCAGCGGATCGGTGAACTAACGGTGCAGCGCCATCTATCCGCAGATCGGGGAACTAACGTGTGACGTCACGCGACCGTGCTGCCACCTGGCGGTGCGCCAGGTCCATCCTTGTCCTCCTACTGACTTAGTATTTCCGAATTATTATATCTTGTTTGCTACGTCTAAGGGAAGCTGTTATACTTGCGTACTAGTTTTAATTCGTAGATAAGTCGTAAAGGTTCATCTACACATATTTCTCTGTGAAGCGCATCGGCTGTGTGCGATGGCTAGAGAGAATACAGCGGAGTAGGAGCAGGCTCCAAGCTGCGAGTTACTAACAACACTACAACACTACACCACTACTACACTACAACACTACAACACTACAACACTACAACCCGCCGGCACACAGCTTCCGTCGTCCTCGCTCGCCGTCGTCGCATCGTCGTTAACGACCCTGCTAGTCGGCGGGGCAGTAAGCCCCAGCAAATTAAAAGGGAAAGCCTCTCTTCTCCTCTTTGAAGCTTACCGACAATGGCTGCGCGGGGGTGGGTATCCATGGAGACGCGAGGTGACGTCTAGGAAGTTCATTAGTAGTCTTTCGCAGAGGACAGCTGTTCGATATCAGCGTGGGCTTTCTAGCTTGGACACGGTAAAAAAATAAAAAATTCCAGGAATTCCAGCATTAGCGAGGAATAAAGATTTATTTGCTCAGCTAATTACTGTTACTTGTTAACAGCACATACCAGGTACCCTTCCGCACTTGCTTAAGCAAATTCACGTTTCTTCTTTGAAAGGTACAAGATTGATCCCCCTTTTTGGCTGACATGAACAGACGAGAAATGCTATGGCTCTGGTTTACACTATTGTTTTCGTTGATTATGGTTAACTAAAGGCATTAAATATCATCTTTGTGTTCCTATGAAACGATAGATGCAGACCTATGTCCGCACAGTACTAATCGAATAAAGTCAAATGACACCACTGTTGCCCTGTTGACCTCGACGCCACGTCACCGAACGTGGAGGTCGGATGCTTGCCCGCTGTGACACATCTGACAGCAGAGTATAATGCTGGTGCAGGCACAACTGTTTTGGAGCACACTCTGTTGTTAGATCTGCCGCAGATCATCGCCTACAGAGCGGGCAAGCCTCCGACCTCCACGTTCTGTGATGTCGTGTGGACGTCCACCACC
>JARYHS010013441.1:0-17996 GCA_031002005.1 Vandiemenella viatica | reverse complement strand
CCCAGGACGGCTGCAGAGGTGTTTCCTAGCGACCAAGACTTACTAACTGCGATAAGTTCGGAGAAAGACGTTTGTGACGGTGAGTATTTTGGACAAATTTTGTGCATATTCTTACGACTCAGACCGAGCGTGGTGGGTGAGCGGTTAACTCTCTGGCCTCACATTCGGGAGGACGCGGGTTCGAATCCCGTCCAGGCATCCATCGCGCGCTAGTGATAACAAACAAGTATCTGTGCATGCGAAGTAAATAAATATGGAGTCACGTTTATAGTGCGATACACTGAATGTCAATTGTGGATAGGAACGGACTCAGTTCCTTATTTCACCGTTATAATGTTGTGGAAAAGCCTTGTAAAATCGAAGGGTGTTACCTGTATGCCTCTTCAGTCGTCTCTCATCGTGAACTTTACAGGCGACAGAGGATTGAACGAAGGAACGGGGGAGAATTCGACTATGGTCCTTTGTGGGAAACCATCCCGGCATTCACCTCAAGCGGTTGCGGAAAAACCTTGTAAATCGAAACTTGGTTGACCGGACGAAACCGCGTCGTCCTAGGTTCCAGACCAGTACAACCTGCATCAACCCAATTGTGGATAGGAACGGAGCTCCGTTACCTTATTTCACATGTCTAATGTTGCTGGCTGCAACGTTGTATGACAGATCAATTTTGATACGGAGGTGGGTAAAGAACGTGTTTGAAGTGTGTAACTTATATGTAAGCAACCAGGTTAGTATGGATATCACCCGAAAAATTAATGCTATGGAAAAGCCTTTTTTTTTCTGGCTTCACTTCGTTGACGTCAAAATCGTTAGAAGTGGGAAAGGACCGGGGAGCAAGTAACTGGCAGAAATTCGACAATGACCTTTTGAACAAACCAAGGCGAAAATTCAAATGTGGGTGCCCGGACAATGATTCGAAACCGCATCTTCCCGAATGCGAATCTCATGTGTATTAATGTCAGGCCACGAACTAAGGGATCACCATCGTAAGTGGATAAATTATTAGCGTACCAGTATGGCTTTACACCTCGTCAACATCGACATCATTAGAGGCGGGAAAGGATTGATGCAGGGAACGGTCACCTGGAGTGATTTGGGGAAACCATGGAAAACCAGAATATGGATGCTCAGACGGAGATTCGAACCAGCGCCCTTCTGAATGCATGGTCAGAACGTTAACACTCACCCACCACGCTCGGTAATTTTCGTGGGCAATACTGAAAAATATCTATTCTGAGAAGTAATTTTTTGCATGGTGCTTCGATAATCATGAAATTTCCAAACATCTGAAATGACTGGTTACGCAGATATTGCTGCCACCAGAGACACAGGGAAATAGTGTGAATTTGACAAAACATCTTTAGCTGGGACGCTGCATGTTAGAGACTAATACAGTAACTCTAATCAACTACACAATCTTGCTACTTATCCCGTTTCTTTGGCAGAGGCATATTGCATACTGTACGGATATTGAGTGACCAAGACTTACTAACTGCGATAAGTTCGGCGAAAGACGTTTGTGGCGGCGAGTGTTTTGGACAAAGTATTGTGCGTATTCTTACGGCTCATACTGAGCGTGGTGGGTGAGCGGTTAACTCTCTGGCCTCACATTCGGGAGGACGCGGGTTCGAACCCCCGTCCAGGCATCCAAATTTGGGTTTTTAATGGTTTACCTAAATCATTCCAAGCGAATGCCGGTGTGTTTCCTTCAAAAAGGCGTCGGGAGGACGTGGGTTTGAATCCCTGCCCCGACCATCAAGATTTCGGCTTTCCATGCTTTTTATGAAATTACTGCATTCGGTGCTTAAGCCATCTGACGGGAAAGTGAAAAGCCCTCAACCTGACCTTCACATCTTTCACAACTTGCGTCGTAATGTAGTTACGCCTTAACACTTCCGTTGTTCGGTTTCAAGTTTAAACTGTAGGTTCTCTACACCCTGTTAAGTTCAAGTAGGCTAGGATAGAGGCGGAATGCGCAGGCAATAAAAAACCCTGGTCATAATGACCAAACGAGCCATTACTCCGTACTTCAGGTGAATGTTGGGTTGGGTCCTTCAAAAGACCATGCCTGAATTCCATTCCGATCCTTGCACCAGTCCTATCACACTTCGTGATCGGTAAAGATCTGGCCTAGCATTTGGGAGGGCGTGGGCTCGAATCCCAGTCCGGGCATCCAGATTTGAGTTTTCCATGGTTTCCCCAAATAACTCGAGGCGAATGACGGGGATGATTTTCTTCATTTGCCATGGCCGAATTCCCCACCGTTCCTCGTCCACTGTCCTTTCCCACCTCTAAAGGCTTCGATGTCGACGAGGCGTAGAACCCTAAAAAAAGAAACCCACGACCACCAACTCCAGATGAATGTCGAGTTATTCATTCAAAATACCATGCCCGAATTCCTTCCCAGTCCTTGCCGCCAGTCCATACAATTATGGCCATTACATTCTCGCAATCACCATAGAGGGGGAATGCGCAGGCAATAAAAAACCCTGGTCATAATGACCAAACGAGCCATTACTCCGTACTTCAGGTGAATGTTGGGTTGGTTCCTTCAAAAGACCATGCCTAAATTCGATCCCGATCCTTGCACCAGTCCTATCACACCTCGTGATCGGTAAAGATCTGGCCTAGCATTTTGGGAGGGCGTGGGCTCGAATCCCAGTCCGGGCATCCAGATTTGAGTTTTCCATGGTTTCCCCAAATAACTCGAGGCGAATGACGGGGTGATTTCTTCATTTGACATGGCCGAATTCCCCACCGTTCGTCGTCCACTGTCCTTTCCCACCTCTAAAGGCTTCGATGTCGACGAGGCGTAGAACCATAAAAAAAGAAAACCACGACCACCAACTCCAGATGAATGTCGAGTTATTCATTCAAAATACCATGCCCGAATTCCTTCCCAGTCCATGCCGCCAGTCCATACAATTATGGCCTTTACATTCTCGCAATCACCAAATTTTAGTGCCAATCGATTTACAGTAGACCTATCAACGGTATTGTCGGTATAAACAGCCTTGAAACGACGATGAATCGCAGTAGGAATCACTTTGTCAGCAGTTAAAAATTCGATAACAGCACGATGTTTAACTCACGTTGACACAACACTAGAACAGTTCTCCATAATTCCGGACAACGAATCCTTACTTCTCAGTACTTTCAAATAAAATGTAATGCCGCTTGGTATGTATGGTCTGGCGTTAGAGTTTTTCAGTCGTAACAGCCTTACATAAGGACAGGACTGAACACGTTTACCCCCACCACCACGGACTAGGCCTGATTACTACCCAAATGGACTTCTAGTGCCAGTGTACAGAGATGGCCAGCCCGGTACTGATGTTTTTTTTACCCCCACCACCCCGGACTAGACCTGATTACTACCCAAATGGACTGCTAGTGCCAGTGTACAGAGATGGCCAGCCCGGTACTGTTGTTTTCGTCTGTGTATCAGCTCAATGCTGGTGATTCTAAGCGTTTGACGATAGGTTTATCGTCCAAACACGAATTTGAGCCAGTAGTAGTGCTCGAAAAAGTTGGATACCGCACCAAGGTTATACTAACGTATGAAGAATGGGTCGTGCTGACTCAAGTATTGGATGTAGTGTCAGATTTGTTCTACACAGGCAGCTCCCAGACAAACATTCCACTTGGTGAGAACGCCGTCTCCTTCCGTACGATTGCCAGGACGAAAACTGTATGTTTTTACCCAAATGTTGACCCCACCAGCGGCATCTTCTTCAGCGATTCAACTTGGAAGAACCTCATCGACGCGCAGCCTGCAGTGTCCAGCGCCTTGACCGTCAAGAAGAGGTGGGGATACCTAGTTGCAAGATACTACACAGAATTTGTGGGCATTTTATCTAGTAAAGTGCTACGAGACTATCATATGGCAACAGTGCAAAAACTGGTTGATATGCATATTCGTGATGTTTATGTGACTCAATTGGCCCCCAGTTCGTCACTGGACTATAATCTACTAAAATATGAACTTATTGCATATAAAAATTTACTTGTATTACCTGTTATTAACAATGTAGTAATTAAGAATTATAACCCAGGATACTACATTGATGTGAACAGTGTGAATAAAATACACATACTAAGTTATTCAATTTGTTTTATTTTATCCACTTTCCATTAATAAAACCCTTTACAGAGTTATTTTTATGAGTGGCGTGACGCTTCATCACTTACATACTGGTCTGAAGAGCGAATTGTAATAGACGCCAACATTCGAAAAGACATAAATTTGTTGGATATAAGTACGTATGCGGCTGTTTCTATGAATATCATAAAAAAACAGTGTGAAAATGTACAAAATCAAGAAATTTTGTCATATATAACAAAAATCGGTAAAAATGTAAATTTCGTCCATGAATGAAGTCAATGGTTGACATAAAAATCACACCTGCGTGTATCACAATATCGTTCATATAATGTGTGTGGATTACAGAAATACGTGTTATATGGGGGAAAAAAGTGTAATGGCAGTCACCAGATAAACTAAAATGTGTTTTTTTTTTCAGTAATAAATATTTTCAGATGAATAACGAAACTTGGTAGAGTTCTCCAGAGTCAACACACACGTCACGTAACCATCATGATAGACGTGTCAGTGGAAGTGCATCGGATGCTGCATTCACATGTGTATATGGAGTACTCTTTAAATTTCCTCCACAAAAGACGTAAATTGTATGAATTACATGTTTGCTCACTCTTTATTTTCATAACAATAATATGCAGAGTCTAAACACACATAACGTTACCAACATTATAGACACGTCAGAGGAAGTGCACAGGGTGATAACTATATATACTAGCCTAGTGTTTGTACCAAACGAGGTGAAACAACGTATATGTGTGCAGAAACTGACTTAACGCAGTTACACGGAAGGCAGTCTGCGTTTAAAGACAATGGCTCTCACTCTCTCTCTCACATACACGCATAACGTTACCATCAATATAGACACGTCAGAGGAAGTGCACAGTCGGAACAAGATCGTGAAAACAGGTAAAACATCACCGCAATTATACCACTTCACTATACGAAAGATGTCATCGGTTTACATGGTTAGAAGGTGTCCATCATGCCATACGATGTGTATTGAGTGCATCCACCAAAATAGAAAAAAAAACGTGCGACATGATGCGGTGTTCCATCATAAATGAAACTCATTCTGTTCACGGCCCGATATGACATCGGACAACTTGAGTAGTACATACCTGTCGAAAGTCACACTAAAGTACTGAAGTTGAACTAACCAGAGCATGCAGAAGATGAGAACATCACAAGTTTCATTAAACAACACGACCCTCCACAAGACCGAAACATAATGGGCTCAATACCAGATGAAACATAAATTATGTTAGATATCAGTTAGTAAGTGCCACTTTCGATGAATTTCATTTAAAAAGTGCAAAAATAGATAAAAATTCGGGAATACTGGTCAAATATAGCAAAATATTGGTTAAAAACTTATGGCACTTTCTGAGACAGAACTTATGCTAAAGTCTGGTTAATACAGAATGTTAAAATGTTTGTTATAGTTGGTTAGAGTAAATTAAGGTTAGGTTATTTCAACTCACCATCTCATGGTGCCACTGATACATGGATATCCAAAAGTGTTTGCTGAGGCGGCTTGGGCCCCACCGCGGCCTAAGAGACCGGTATTTTGCGCGGCCTAAGAAGACCGAAATTTCGCGCGCCGGTTTTCCGGATGCAACGCGTTTGTATTTTTCTATACAGCAGCAGCTTACTGTGGGGCCCAAGCCACCTCAGCAAACACTTTTGGATATCCATGTATCAGTGGCACCATGAGATGGTGAGTTGAAATAACCTAACCTTAATTTACTCTAACCAACTATAACAAACATTTTAACATTCTGTATTAACCAGACTTTAGCATAAGTTCTGTCTCAGAAAGTGCCATAAGTTTTTAACCAATATTTTGCTATATTTGACCAGTATTCCCGAATTTTTATCTATTTTTGCACTTTTTAAATGAAATTCATCGAAAGTGGCACTACTAACTGATATCTAACATAATTTATGTTTCATCTGGTATTGAGCCCATTATGTTTCGGTCTTGTGGAGGGTCGTGTTGTTTAATGAACTTGTGATGTTCTCATCTTCTGCATGCTCTGGTTAGTTCAACTTCAGTACTTTAGTGTGACTTTCGACAGGTATGTACTACTCAAGTTGTCCGATGTCATATCGGGCCGTGAACAGAATGAGTTTCATTTATGATGGAACACCGCATCATGTCGCACGTTTTTTTTTCTATTTTGGTGGATGCACTCAATACACATCGTATGGCATGATGGACACCTTCTAACCATGTAAACCGATGACATCTTTCGTATAGTGAAGTGGTATAATTGCGGTGATGTTTTACCTGTTTTCACGATCTTGTTCCGACTGTGCACTTCCTCTGACGTGTCTATATTGATGGTAACGTTATGCGTGTATGTGTGATGAGAGAGAGTGAGAGCCATTGTCTTTAAACGCAGACTGCCTTCCGTGTAACTGCGTTAAGTCAGTTTCTGCACACATATACGTTGTTTCACCTCGTTTGGTACAAACACTAGGCTAGTATATATAGTTATCACCCTGTGCACTTCCTCTGACGTGTCTATAATGTTGGTAACGTTATGTGTGTTTAGACTCTGCATATTATTGTTATGAAAATAAAGAGTGAGCAAACATGTAATTCATACAATTTACGTCTTTTGTGGAGGAAATTTAAAGAGTACTCCATATACACATGTGAATGCAGCATCCGATGCACTTCCACTGACACGTCTATCATGATGGTTACGTGACGTGTGTGTTGACTCTGGAGAACTCTACCAAGTTTCGTTATTCATCTGAAAATATTTATTACTGAAAAAAAAAAACACATTTTAGTTTATCTGGTGACTGCCATTACACTTTTTTCCCCCATATAACACGTATTTCTGTAATCCACACACATTATATGAACGATATTGTGATACACGCAGGTGTGATTTTTATGTCAACCATTGACTTCATTCATGGACGAAATTTACATTTTTACCGATTTTTGTTATATATGACCAAATTTCTTGATTTTGTACATTTTCACACTGTTTTTTTATGATATTCATAGAAACAGCCGCATACGTACTTATATCCAACAAATTTATGTCTTTTCGAATGTTGGCGTCTATTACAATTCGCTCTTCAGACCAGTATGTAAGTGATGAAGCGTCACGCCACTACAGGAACTCATAAAAATAACTCTGTAAAGGGTTTTATTAATGGAAAGTGGATAAAATAAAACAAATTGAATAACTTAGTATGTGTATTTTATTCACACTGTTCACATCAATGTAGTATCCTGGGTTATAATTCTTAATTACTACATTGTTAATAACAGGTAATACAAGTAAATTTTTATATGCAATAAGTTCATATTTTAGTAGATTATAGTCCAGTGACGAACTGGGGGCCAATTGAGTCACATAAACATCACGAATATGCATATCAACCAGTTTTTGCACTGTTGCCATATGATAGTCTCGTAGCACTTTACTAGATAAAATGTCCACAAATTCTGTGTAGTATCTTGCAACTAGGTATCCCCACCTCTTCTTGACGGTCAAGGCGCTGGACACTGCAGGCTGCGCGTCGATGAGGTTCTTCCAAGTTGAATCGCTGAAGAAGATGCCGCTGGTGGGGTCAACATTTGGGTAAAAACATACAGTTTTCGTCCTGGCAATCGTACGGAAGGAGACGGCGTTCTCACCAAGTGGAATGTTTGTCTGGGAGCTGCCTGTGTAGAACAAATCTGACACTACATCCAATACTTGAGTCAGCACGACCCATTCTTCATACGTTAGTATAACCTTGGTGCGGTATCCAACTTTTTCGAGCACTACTACTGGCTCAAATTCGTGTTTGGACGATAAACCTATCGTCAAACGCTTAGAATCACCAGCATTGAGCTGATACACAGACGAAAACAACAGTACCGGGCTGGCCATCTCTGTACACTGGCACTAGCAGTCCATTTGGGTAGTAATCAGGTCTAGTCCGGGGTGGTGGGGGTAAAAAAAAACATCAGTACCGGGCTGGCCATCTCTGTACACTGGCACTAGCAGTCCATTTGGGTAGTAATCAGGCCTAGTCCGTGGTGGTGGGGGTAAACGTGTTCAGTCCTGTCCTTATGTAAGGCTGTTACGACTGAAAAACTCTAACGCCAGACCATACATACCAAGCGGCATTACATTTTATTTGAAAGTACTGAGAAGTAAGGATTCGTTGTCCGGAATTATGGAGAACTGTTCTAGTGTTGTGTCAACGTGAGTTAAACATCGTGCTGTTATCGAATTTTTAACTGCTGACAAAGTGATTCCTACTGCGATTCATCGTCGTTTCAAGGCTGTTTATACCGACAATACCGTTGATAGGTCTACTGTAAATCGATTGGCACTAAAATTTGGTGATTGCGAGAATGTAAAGGCCATAATTGTATGGACTGGCGGCATGGACTGGGAAGGAATTCGGGCATGGTATTTTGAATGAATAACTCGACATTCATCTGGAGTTGGTGGTCGTGGTTTTCTTTTTTTTATGGTTCTACGCCTCGTCGACATCGAAGCCTTTAGAGGTGGGAAAGGACAGTGGACGACGAACGGTGGGGAATTCGGCCATGTCAAATGAAGAAATCACCCCGTCATTCGCCTCGAGTTATTTGGGGAAACCATGGAAAACTCAAATCTGGATGCCCGGACTGGGATTCGAGCCCACGCCCTCCCAAAATGCTAGGCCAGATCTTTACCGATCACGAGGTGTGATAGGACTGGTGCAAGGATCGGGATCGAATTCAGGCATGGTCTTTTGAAGGAACCAACCCAACATTCACCTGAAGTACGGAGTAATGGCTCGTTTGGTCATTATGACCAGGGTTTTTTATTGCCTGCGCATTCCCCCTCTATGGTGATTGCGAGAATGTAATGGCCATAATTGTATGGACTGGCGGCAAGGACTGGGAAGGAATTCGGGCATGGTATTTTGAATGAATAACTCGACATTCATCTGGAGTTGGTGGTCGTGGGTTTCTTTTTTTAGGGTTCTACGCCTCGTCGACATCGAAGCCTTTAGAGGTGGGAAAGGACAGTGGACGAGGAACGGTGGGGAATTCGGCCATGGCAAATGAAGAAAATCATCCCCGTCATTCGCCTCGAGTTATTTGGGGAAACCATGGAAAACTCAAATCTGGATGCCCGGACTGGGATTCGAGCCCACGCCCTCCCAAATGCTAGGCCAGATCTTTACCGATCACGAAGTGTGATAGGACTGGTGCAAGGATCGGAATGGAATTCAGGCATGGTCTTTTGAAGGACCCAACCCAACATTCACCTGAAGTACGGAGTAATGGCTCGTTTGGTCATTATGACCAGGGTTTTTTATTGCCTGCGCATTCCGCCTCTATCCTAGCCTACTTGAACTTAACAGGGTGTAGAGAACCTACAGTTTAAACTTGAAACCGAACAACGGAAGTGTTAAGGCGTAACTACATTACGACGCAAGTTGTGAAAGATGTGAAGGTCAGGTTGAGGGCTTTTCACTTTCCCGTCAGATGGCTTAAGCACCGAATGCAGTAATTTCATAAAAAGCATGGAAAGCCGAAATCTTGATGGTCGGGGCAGGGATTCAAACCCACGTCCTCCCGACGCCTTTTTGAAGGAAACACACCGGCATTCGCTTGGAATGATTTAGGTAAACCATTAAAAACCCAAATTTGGATGCCTGGACGGGGGTTCGAACCCGCGTCCTCCCGAATGTGAGGCCAGAGAGTTAACCGCTCACCCACCACGCTCAGTATGAGCCGTAAGAATACGCACAATACTTTGTCCAAAACACTCGCCGCCACAAACGTCTTTCGCCGAACTTATCGCAGTTAGTAAGTCTTGGTCACTCAATATCCGTACAGTATGCAATATGCCTCTGCCAAAGAAACGGGATAAGTAGCAAGATTGTGTAGTTGATTAGAGTTACTGTATTAGTCTCTAACATGCAGCGTCCCAGCTAAGATGTTTTGTCAAAGTTCACACTATTTCCCTGTGTCTCTGGTGGCAGCAATATCTGCGTAACCAGTCATTTCAGATGTTTGGAAATTTCATGATTATCGAAGCACCATGCAAAAAATTACTTCTCAGAATAGATATTTTTCAGTATTGCCCACGAAAATTACCGAGCGTGGTGGGTGAGTGTTAACGTTCTGACCATGCATTCAGAAGGGCGCTGGTTCGAATCTCCGTCTGAGCATCCATATTCTGGTTTTCCATGGTTTCCCCAAATCACTCCAGGTGACCGTTCCCTGCATCAATCCTATCCCGCCTCTAATGATATCGATGTTGGCGAGGTGTAAAGCCATACTGGTACGCTAATAATTTATCCACTTACGATGGTGATCCCTTAGTTCGTGGTCTGACGCTAATACACATGAGATTCGCATTCGGGAAGATGCGGTTTCGAATCCTTGTCCGGGCACCCACATCTGAATTTTCGCCTTGGTTTGTTCAAAAGGTCACTGCCGAATTTCTTCCAGTTACTTGCTCCCCGGTCCTTTCCCACTTCTAACGATTTTGACGTCAACGAGGTGAAGCCAGAAAAAAAGGCTTTTTCCATAGCATTAATTTTTCGGGTGATATCCATACTAACCTGGCTGCTTACATATAAGTTACACACTTCAAGCACGTTCTTTACCCACCTCCGTATCAAAATTGATCTGTCATACAACGTTGCAGCCAGCAACATTAGACATGTGAAATAAGGTAACGGAGCTCTGTTCCTATCCACAATTGGGTTGATGCAGGTTGTACTGGTCTGGAACCTAGGACGACGCGGTTTCGTCCGGTCAACCAAGTTTCGATTTTACAAGGTTTTTCCGCAACCGCTTGAGGTGAATGCCGGGATGGTTCCCACAAAGGACCATAGTCGAATTCCCCCCCGTTCCTTCGTTCAATCCTCTGTCGCCTGTAAAGTTCACGATGAGAGACGACTGAAGAGGCATACAGGTAACACCCTTCGATTTTACAAGGCTTTTCCACAACATTATACAGGTGAAATAAGGAAACTGAGCTCCGTTCCTATCCACAATTGACATTCAGTGTATCGCACTATAAACGTGACTCCATATTTATTTACTTCGCATGCACAGATACTTGTTTGTTATCACTAGCGCGCGATGGATGCCTGGACGGGGATTCGAACCCGCGTCCTCCCGAATGTGAGGCCAGAGAGTTAACCGCTCACCCACCACGCTCGGTCTGAGTCGTAAGAATATGCACAAAATTTGTCCAAAATACTCGCCGTCACAAACGTCTTTCGCCGAACTTATCGCAGTTAGTAAGTCTTGGTCGCTAGGAAACACCTCTGCAGCCGTCCTGGGAACATTTCTTAGTACAGGATGATCCTAGTGGAATCGGTATATTCCACCTAAATAATTTATTACAATGCAGCAGCGGCAGTAAATTTTCGATTCAAGCTCTACGTACAACCATCAACGACGCTACGTGAACGCTACTGTGTTGTTTGCGGAGTTTAATTTTCTAAACAGCCACTCTTAGCGCGCACAATTAACGCCCCGCAGCAACGGTACATACAATACGCTATAGAAACCTCACCCCCCCCCCCCCAGCAATACAAAGCGTGGCTCAGAGCCCCAAATTTAAGATCAACTATCAGAAGTACAAGTTTTTTAAAAAATATTATAGTTTAATTGGAAAGGTTATTTTCATAGAATTATCATGATATAAACATTTTTTTTCTCGCGTTATGCCAAGAGTAGAAATTAAAAGCTTAATATTACGCGAAATGAAGTTGCGCTTAGGTCTGTGCATCAGGCGCGTTCGAGTGGGCGATAACAAAAGGGAGCATTGTGTGAGACTCGACCCTCCTTGGGGGTTCAGCCTCTGGCTCAGCGAACGAAATTTGTTATCAACTATCAGAAATAGCAGTTTTTTAAAAAGTATTTTTAGATAAATAGAAAGTTCAGTTTTTTACAATCAACGCTATATGAATTTTATCATCGTACTTAGTGTGATTGGGGTAGAAATGACGTGCTTAATATTACGTTAAATGAGCTTTCAGAAATGTGTTTTCGTCGTATGTTTAAAGACATTAATTCCTAACTTAAGAAAGAAACCTCATTGGTTTAAATCGCATTTTATTAAGCGCTCAATATAAAGTATATTGCTTATTCCCGTCCATTGAATGCCGTCAAACAACGATCGCTGGTTCGAATCCCCGTCTGAGCATCCATATTCTCGTTGTTTCCTAAAATCACTCTAGGCGAATATGGACTGGCAAAAGAGCAATAGAATCGACAGCTGGTACCTGGGGTGGTGAAGCTGGGGTTACCTCTGGTTCGAACCCCCGTCTGAGCATCCATATTCTCGTATGGCTTGGCAAAAGAGCAATAAAATCGACAGCTGTTACTGGGGTGGTGAAGCTGGGGTTACCTCTGGTTCGAATCCCCGTCTGAGCATCCATTGGTTCGAATCCCCGTCTGAGCATCCATATTCTCGTTTTCCTGAAATCACTCTAGGCGAGTATGGCCTCGCAAAAGAGCAATAGAATCGACAGCTGGTACTAGGGTGGTGAAGCTGAGGTTGGCTCTGGTTCGAACCCCCCGTCTGAGCATCCATGCAATAAAATCGACAGCACGTGGCCAACCCGACGGCGAACCACGTGGCGGCGCCCGCCCCCACCGCCGCAGCATGTACCTGTTATTTGCCTCGGCATGTAACTGTTATTTGCCTCGGCATGTACCTGTTATTTGCCTCGGCACGCACTGGCAAATACCTCCGCGAATTCCTCGTTCGAAAAAAAGGAGCGGCATGTCGACATCTGTCCGAAAGTCCAGTTGCTCGCTCAAGTGGTCTGGCAACGGCTGCGTCACACCTGGTGCGGCTAGAGGGGTGCGTGGTCAAGGACAATAGGGGTGTAACTGAGGTTAGTCAAGTGGTTAGTCAAGTGGCCCTCATGTCAAGTGGTTAGTCAAGTGGCCCTCGAGTCAAGTGGGAGGGGGGAGAACAATAGGTGTGAAAATGATTGACAGGTGGGAGGGGGGAGAACAATAGGTGTGAAAATGATTGACAGGTGGGAGGGGGAGAACAATAGAGGTGTGAAAATGATTGACAGGTCCATTGTGTCTACGCTCTCTCTATTCCATACTACTTCTAATGACCTAACGTCGACGAGGCGAAAAGAAACAAAAAATAAAATCTACAATTAATATCAACAAACGCCATAATCTAGTGCAAATACTATGAAACACATCGACATGGTGATCAGGCAACAGTGGGTGATTGTGTATGTTGTTCATCAGAAACAAACCCAGTAAACGTTCTTGTAGTATTTAATGCCAAACACTTGGATCTATCAAAAATCTATCAATAACTAGTTTTACCAGTTGTTGACTAATAAATGAGTAAAATAAACTGTCAGTGCCTTTTTAATGTCACCAACAATTTTTGTTTAGTATTTACAGAAAAAATCAGAAGGTGTAATGCTAGTTTTTAAAGGATTCTGCAATGGAAATAGTAAGCAAGTATGCCTGAGAGCTAGCACCGAACTGTGACACAGCAATTTCTGACTTCCAATCCTGGAGCTGCTACCAATTCCGAACTATGACATCAAAAGTGATTAATTAGAATATTTCTTGCAACGCTCAGTGATGATACTATAGGGTTTTACAGAGTTTTTTGAGCCCCACCGTTCCATGTACACAATAATTGCCAGATTTTCTATCATTGTATCTTCAAATTTCTTTAGCAACAAAATGAATAAAAACACCTGAGCGGTATGGGTAAACTCTAGATATAAATGGACTTATCATTCATAACATTCCACATGAACAGATTTAGTGACAGCATTAAAGAAGATTCACTATATTACAATAGTTTAAATTTGTAAAAATCAGTACAACACACTTATAAAAAGAAATGTGCGGAATTTTTTTTAATAAGCAAATGTTCATCTTGTTTTGGTAAAATTTTAAGCAAAATGGCAAACGAAAATACATTTCTTGCACTGCATAATTAACATTGTTAACGTATTCAATAATATAAGGACTATGGGTCCAAATGGACCTTCAACAACCTTCTCTTGATATATTAACACGATATAGTTATTATTTCAGTTAGAGCAGAAATAATGAACCGTATACTAAAGACATTAACGCATTACAATATAGATTAATGTTATTCCAGTTAGGTTACTTAGACATTGTTCTTTACCTACTTACATGGAAAAGGTATTTAATAAAATGGTTGTAACAAACGTGGTTTCAAAGTATCACAAAACAGTAACACCAACATTAAATTCTAACCATTGCTACAACGTGCAACAGGGCAGCTAAATACAAAAAATTGCACAAATTTGTTCGTATATAAAAACCCTCAGAGTGCTTTAGAGATACAAAAGTATTCTAAAAGACTTAAACCAATAATTGAATGTAATCATGAGCTGTGAAATTCCGAAATTGAAATGCACATTCCATGAGGAGAAAATAATAAATATAATACTATTCCATGTTAGATGATAAATTTTCCTGATACCAGTACAAATAATGTTATAACAAACCACATTGCCTTTTAACGTAAATGTTCTTTTAAAAGCGAACGAAAATCATGACATTTATTTTGTCTGTTTCAGCTTTTGAACGTGGTTCAACTAATTTGCTTAAAAGCTTTGTTTGATTTTATTTAATAAGAAAGGTCCCCGTGGCTATCTAGCTAGCATGAGGTATAAATTTCGTTTCGACCACTGCTAGACGGCAAACAGTAAAGCCGTATGCAGAGCGGTAATAGCTTTGTTTATAGCACTGCCCCCGCCCAGCGAGAAATAACGACCGTCTATTCCCAGTGCTGTTAGATTTCACTATTACCCTCCGCATTTCCTAAAGCAGTAAATATACTGGTGGAAGCTTCTCACGGGAATATGGTCTTAGAGGTGTGAATTTTTCCTTTCTTATCCCTAATCTAAATATATAAAAAACACTCTTCGTTTATGAGTCCGTTATAGACTAAAAAAACTACTGCACCGATTTACGGGAGTTGTGTTTATTTTTTTGTTTTTATTTTTTTTTTTTGTTTTTTTTTTGTTGTTTTTTTGAAGTTACTGAAATACTCGTTCTGACCAGTAGAAACAAACCATCACTAACCCACTAGAAGAAATGGTTCAATGCGTACGCCAGGATCAACGGGAAAAACATTTCTTATTTTTAATTTTACTGGTAACCACACTTGTACAAAATAATATCGTATTAGTAATCTCGTGATCTGAAATTGCGGTGACCCTTTTGGGTGATTATCGACAAGTACATTGCCATTATATGTGTTAGCCTCACAGACCGAAAACACTCATCGAGCTGGAAAAAACGTCCACACCGCTTTGTGGTCTCTCTAATACAGCCGTAACACGTTATTCGCGCCATGGCACTTATAAAAAAAACCAGGACGCTTTGTGACTAACTCAGAAAGAGCACAATACGAAATTTGCGTCGTGTATCTGATGATCTTTGACCACTAGGCGTTGTGGTTATTAGGAAATGTCATAACGCGTTCTGGACGTCAACTGATGCAGCCGCTACGTGGTAGTTGTAACTATTTCTTTTGGTTTACAATTATTAGATTCTTAATGTAACATCACGTAGACATAACATTTTCAGCATGCTACAAGCAAGCAGAAAATTTGCTTGTTAAAGAATTATGTTTGGCTAGCTGCATTTTAGCAATTCATCCTGGCTGCCTGAAATCGACGTATGCTAGATGTAGTAGTCTACATCACAGATCGATAGCGTTAACGTTGCACAAAATCAGCTGTTGAGCTGCCTGCACTGCTTGAGATTTGAACTGAGAAAAAAATGGTTGCTTAATAATAGTAACCAATTGCTAAAAAACAACACATTTGTCTGTGTTGTATTATTCATGGTATTGTTCACCACTGATTATGCTTTCTCACCAAATTAATTCAAGATGACTGTGGCAGGATAAACAGTAACAGATTTATAAGGTAGCCTATTCACTGTGCGTATTATGTCGACAAGTGGAGTATTAATCACGCTAATTAACCATCATCGTAAGCAAATACATGAAGTAGTTATGCATGCCACTGCGCAAGTGCTATCAGCACTAATTAACTAGGAATTGCTCAATGTATTTGTCGAGTCTTCTGGCCTCGCATTCGGGAGGACGGCGGTTCGAATCCCCGTCCGGGCATCCAGATTTGGGTTTTCCATGGTTTCCCCAAATCACTCCAGGCAAATGCCGGGATGCTTCCTTAAAAAGGCCATGGTCGAATTCCTTCCCTTTCCTTGCCCCCATCCTTTCCCGTCTCTAAAGACCTCGCTGTTGAGAGACGTAAAGGAGTTATATATATATATATAATATATATATAAGTATTTGTCTAATACGGAAGCCAATAGCACTAATTTATTTCTCTGGAGTTCAACATATTTTGTAATGTTTTTCTATGTTAAAAATAATTTATAGAAAATGCAGAGTAAATAGTGATCCGATAAAATTTCTGCAGAACATTTTTGTGCACTTGAGCAAGAATTAAAGGAAATAATCCGATAGTAAAAACCAGAGAAGAAAAGAAAAATGCTGAGGAACGATGCGCAATTTATTATACTTCTATTTTGCTTAGAACGCAAAATGTAACGTCATTCACAGAAAGAAGGTATCCTCTAAATAGCTTACGCTACAATATTTCACAAAAATGTTTGCGTAATAATTATTGAATCTGCAACCAGAAATCAAATGGCGAAATGACTTCTGAATATCCAATGTATGACCTTCAGTCAGAAATTATGGAGATGTTTTAGGCGAACTTTCTGCGATAATACTATTTTTCATACCTTTAACTGTGTTTCTTCTTCTTTCCGATAAGGCCTTTTGGGACCACGTTCCAATCTCAATTCTTCATCCTTTGTTGTTGTTTTTTCTTCCTTTCAATCCAATATTCTTTCAACATTTCACTATGTTTTTTTCTTCTCTCCTTAGACCACTTCGGAACAGATTTCTTTTCTCTTCTTTCTTGGAATCTTTCCAAACGTAATAACTTCTTTCTAAAGATCTCTCTTTCCATAATTTCCTCTTCTCTTATCTTATTACTTTCCAAATCTTTTTTAACCTCTTGAGTCCCGCTGGTTGTTGATTTTTTTCTGCAAACGTAATTGAATATCTTTTCTCATTCTGTACATATTTCCAAAAAACATTAGTCTCCTTTTCCTTATTGATTCTGTTATATTGTCTATGTTCTCGTGTATTTCCTTATTACTTATTAATTTCCATAGTTCTGTTGTTTTTAACTGGACTCAAGATTTTTCTCAAGGTTCTTCTATATAGTAATCCCAGTTTATCCAATCTATAGTTCAACACGAGGCATTCACTAGCATATGTACATTATGGTTTCACGACCAAGTTGTAGTGTCTTATTTTAAGAATTTTTGACAAGCGCTTTTTGTGTTTATTTTTAGTGCCCCTCTTTTTGTAGATGAGTGTTCAGCTACAGAGAATTTCCCTGATGTCTGACTTCCTATCACCGGTTGCTCGTAATTATGTTTCCAGTACGCATTCATCTGTTTCTGACATTGCTAAATAATATCGCACCTCACTGCCAGAGAAACCAGCGTGATTATTATTCCATTAATAAATGACGTTTTTTCGATAATGTTTATGGTGAGCATTGTGTCGAGACTGCTGTACGGTAGGAATGTCTTTGCTCTTTCATTACTGCCATGTACCGAATTATTTCAAACGCTTATTTACTCCGTGGGGTAATTAAGTAAAACATTAATATATTCCGCGCTAATTCTAATGCTATTTTTTAACTCTCTTAAAAACGAGGATATTTAAAAAAAAAAAAAAGTAACAAGAACATTTTTATACCTTTTAGGGAAATAAAGAGGGAGATGTTAATACTTGAACAATAAGTAAAAAAGTCTAAACAATTGAGATAT
>JARYHS010013438.1:0-13755 GCA_031002005.1 Vandiemenella viatica | reverse complement strand
TCAACCTAACCGCAACTGCTATTAGCAAAAAAATTAACTAACTTCTCTGCATCAAACATCGTTTTCATTAGCGTCATGTTGTACCCTGGAAGGAAGGCTGCCATGCAATAAATCTTAGCATTGTGATCCAAAACAATACATTCATTGATACCAATATAAGGGAATGGCTCTGTGGGATGTGGAAAGTTGTCAATTTACAGAAAAACAATTGCATTACAAAATAATGCGGTTGTTTGTTACGTGGCGATACCGCATGCACTGGCAATGGCGGACGTGACGTCACCGTGACGATCCGTACAGTCACAGCTTGTAAACATATGTCACTATTGGGACTGCACGGAAATGTGGGGTTTTTTGGGCGGGGAGAAGAGGGAAAAATATGTGCATGTTACAAATGTTACTAACGGGACCACACGGAAAAGTGGGGTTTTCTGGGCGGAGAAAGCTGAGAAAGGAAAAAGAAAAAAAGTAAAGCTGCACAGGATGTTTCGCTTTCTACACATTTGCACCCGCGGTATGGTTTTCTACAAAACAGCCCATCCGCGAAATTGTATTCAACGATACCATGGGAATGGATATACGGAACAATTGAACGTGGATTCGTGGTATCGTTAAGTACAAAATAGCCCATCCGCGAAACTGTATTTTACGATACCACGAAAGTGGACGTTTGAGAACAACACCTTATGCAAATTAGACACAAATAAATATGCTCCGGCGGTATCGTTTTGAACGTGGATTCGTCGTATCGTTAAGTAGAAAATTGCTCATCCGCGAAACTGTATTTTACGATACCACGGAAATGGGCGTTCGTAAAAAAACACCTTAGGCAAATAAGAGACAAATAAATATGCTCCGGCAGTATCGCTTTTAGACAAAACAGCTCATTGCGATACTACGTAATAATACACAGGGTATTAATTTTCACTCCGCATAGTTCCACAATACGATACCACCAAATGTTGAAAGAGAGTTAATATTCGTAATCAATTGAAACTCACCACATTAGATGATGTTGAATTAACGTAGTTCTTTGTTGTATATGCGGCGGCAGTTCACACATTTCCTGAAAAACCCCTTAGGTTATTACATGATGAGCAATGATTTTTAAGTTATAATAATTCACGTTGCACGAAATTGTGGAAAACTTACCCTACGTTAAAGGCGCACTAACCAGGGCTCGTGATTCAGGTTCCACATAACTAATCCACTATTTTAAGGAAATAAAACCTAAAAATAATTAAATTTGCAAAGAACAACCCCAAAATTCGCCAGAGTAATAATTAAAAAAAAAAAAAAAAAAAAAAAAAAAACGGAGTACACTATCAAAATTAACGCTCTACTACATTAAAATACGTTGTTACATTAATAACGAAAAAGCACATTTAAAAATGAACATAAAAAGTAACCAGAAGAAGGTATTAATGTGAAAATAAAATAATAATAATAAAAAACTGTACAATGCGGTTTGGGATACCGATACATAATTGTCAAGGCTATAAAACATTGCAGCAGTATCCCCCAAAACAAATAAACCCGATTACCTTTACGAAGTATCCCCATCGCGGGTGGATGGTGGATACAGGGCGATGATATCCCTGAGCAAGGCCCGAAATACACACTGCCCATAAGCCACGTTCTTTCTCCACATGTATTCGTGTAGGTGGCTTTGTAAGGGAATTTTTCGCTGTTTCCCCTTCCCAATGTGGGTTTTGATTGCTGACCACTGCGCCTCAATGGCTTTGTACATGCTCCGGTCACGTAATCTTTAAATTGCAGCTTGTGATTGACCGAGGCATGCCCCCCATATGAAGGCCACTTGTCTGAGTAAATAATCGACCCCTGTCTGATGTGTCTAATGCAAAGAGGGCGCAGTGTGCCTTTATCCTTTTTTTTCAATTACCTTGAGCAAAATTTTACCGCCCCTCCCCTCCTCTACCGCCCCAAAAACCCATATATTTGAGCCCGCCCTGCCCCTGTGATATTTGGTTTTGCCGAAACAGCTTTCGTCGACTTGAACTATCTGCCTTGGTCCTCCTAGTTTGTCGACCCTCTTGTTAGCGGCGGCGCAAACCTCCCTGCAGAACGAATACCAATCCACAACCGTTTTTGTTGTGCACCGAACCTCATGTGCTGCTGATTCTACTTTAAACCTATGGCAGAAACAGTAACACAATTTTAGAATGTCAATTAACGATAGTTTTGAGTGGTCGAACCACGAGCCCTTACGGATCGAGCGCCAGACGTTGTCTTTGCGACAACGCCAAGCCACTCCATCTCCCAAGCGCTTCTGAGATATGGACACTAGCCTCATTTCATCTCCGCAGGTTGGGCACATATATCTGTCAGATATGAGGCCATGCTCCCTCACAAAATTGATCGTTCTCTGCAGATCCTGGCCCATCACCGCTAGGTCTGAGAGATTTACATCCGGTACGTCGAGTACTTCGGAGGAGCTGCTACTTGCACTTTCCTCCAAAGAACTAACAGAAAATCGGCGACGTTTCCGTGGCTCTAGATCGTCCGACCAGGAAGACTCAGACGACGATCTTTCGCGACTTGGTCCGGCTTTATACTCCATCACACAATGAAACTGTAACTCTTGCCACTAATGCCGGCAAAGTGAACGTAACGGCTTTGTCCCGGCAGTTTATAACAATTACAGGCACTCAGTTTATAACAATTAGTGGTACTATATGCCAGTAGCATGGAAGAATTTAAAATAGAAACACAATTACGCGGATGGAACTTTTGTTGTACAAGACGATACCGCGTTAACTTCACGTCTTCGAATGTGGCGATTTTCTATTACTTTCCATCAATTACCTCTTCTTTCCATACGTGTGATAAAATACCATTTCGCGGATGGGCTGTTTTGTACCAAAGCACGTTTAATTGCTCCGTATTTGCATTACCGTGGTATCGTTAAATACAATTAGGCGGATGGGCTGTATTGTACAAAACGATACCGCGGGTGAACTTTTGTACAAAACAAAATAGCCTGTGCCTATTCGATGGGTTCTTTTGTACTAAACGATACCGTGAATGCACGTTCAATTGCTCCGTATTTGCATTACTGTGGTATCGTTAAATACAATTAGGCGGATGGGCTGTATTGTACAAAACGATACCGCGGGTGAACATTTGTACAAAACAAAACAGCCTGTGCCTATTCGATGGGTTCTTTTGTACTAAACGATACCGTGAATGCACGTTCAATTGCTCCGTATTTGCATTACCGTGGTATCGTTAAATACAATTTCACGAATGGGCTGTTTTGTACCAAACGATACCCCGGGTGCACATTTGTACAAAAGGAAACCGCATTGCTCCGTATTTGCATTACCGTGGTATCGTTAAATACAATTTCGCGGATGGGCTGTTTTGTACCAAATGATACCCCGGGTGCACATTTGTACAAAGTGGTATTATAAAATACTATTTCGCGGATGGGAAATATTTTACGAAACGATACCGCGAGTGCACATTTATTTCCTGAATTTCTCCCCGCCCATCAAACCCCTCCTTTCCGTGCGGTCCCGTTAGTGAGATATGTTTACACGCGCTGACTGTACGTGGCGGTGACGTCACGTCGCCGTCGCCAGTGCATGCGGTATCGCCACGTAACAAATAACCAATAATGCATACACCACAACATGTACAGTCATGTCATACATGGTAGATTAATTATGTCAACTGCATTTACATAAAACTACTGACAGTTACTTTGTAGATACCTTAGAAATAAATTTTTCGGCAGAGTAGTAGTTGTAGGGTAATATCTAGATTGCGATACCGCTGCAATCACTTACTGCCACATGATAAAAAACACTTCTGGATGGAGAGAGTATGACGTCACTACGTTGTTGAATGTGATGTGTACGTTCCACGCGCAGCTTTAACTGTCATTAACGTGGCCGTTCATGGAAACTAGTCCATCGCTAATACATCTCGTATAGTGAAATCGTTAATTTTGCACCAGTAATACAGGAATAAATTCATTAGAGTTTTCGATGCAGCCTGGACCAAACTGAAACGTAACTATTGAACACCTTATTGCGGATACCTATGTTGTATCTATTGCTGTAACTCGTTTGCGTCTCAATTCAGCCTGGACCAGAGTGAAACGTAACTGTTGCACATGACATTGCTGATATCCGATTTCCAAATCGCACCTATCTCTGTTAGTGTGGTCCAGGCCGCATTACAACCTAACCACAAACGGTTATTGACGAAATCTTTTTTTTTTATATATAAATATTTTATGTCGTATGAATGATTTTAATAGCAATTTCAGCCATGCGAGGAAATAAATAAGAACTCAATCAAAAACAAATCAATTGAATTATGGCTAATAATGTTAACATTACAGGAATGTTAACATTCACAGGAGGTCAAAATGGAGCTATGTGGTTTAAGCACGCTCCCTTACTGACAATTTAGAGTCGGTACCACTATACTCCGAGAGTTGACAAGTATACCAATATAAGGAAAGCCCAATAAGTTATAAAAAGAGGCAAATAAACCGTGGATACATTTTATATTCCTAATTTTTTAAAAAGATCTTTAGGTAATTTTGTAGGGTTGGCAGCACTATTTCAAATAGCAAGTATCAATGAAATATAGTCTTCGCAGGTTTTCTGCCGTATGTTGTTCAAGAGAGACAACAACATACGGCGGAAAACCCGCGAAAACTATATTTCATCGATAAGCCGTGAAAACCTTCGTTCTCACAGCAAGTATCAATCCAAACAATGGGGAATGGGGATTCGTTCTCGCGCAACCTAGTCTCTTGGGGAAATCCCCGTTCATAAAGAAAATTTCAGTCAATTTTGCCAATATTTTCGCAATTTTTTTCCCCTACTGAACCAGAAAAATATAGTAGATTTTAAACTAAGATAAGTGCTTAGAATAAACTCTAAAATAGTCATTTTAAACGATAACTACCTTACAAATTTGAGATTTAGTAGTTGTGAAAAAAAACGTGTTCCAGAAAAAAACATGTTTTTTTTTTTTCAAAGTTTTTTTTCATGTTTTTTTACAACACTAGCTGCACCCAATCGCTTTAGTAAATCAGATACATGTAACTTACAATTTATATTATGGTCAGTATTCAAACTTAGGAATTTCATGCTCACTACCTCTTGAATGCACTAGCCTGCAAATTTCATGTATATATCTGTTGTTAATCTGTGTGATGTACTGAATTGCATATACTGAGTTTTATCAAAGTTTAAAGACATAATTTTTAGGTAATGTTGCGCACTGGCACATGTATACTTCTTACAGAAGACTGTACACCAAGGATGTACGATGTAAACAAAAGATATAATCAAGGAAGCCATGAGAAAGATATTGTACATTTTCTTCATAGCCGTGAGAGTGAACTTTCAATGAAGCCGTGACAGATTTCCGCCTCTCTTTTTCATTCACCATACATTAGCTACAAATCTATACAGTTAGAATTTACTGTGGTCCTGGCTTCATTTGCCAAACAGTATGATTCAAATACCCATTTTATTTTTTTGTGGAATAAATAAATCGTAATGGACTCGTCAGATAGTGGGAATGGAAAAGTGTTTATTATTATCTTTTCAATGTATGTTGCAATGAAGCCTGGACCACAGTAAATTTTAACTGTATACACATGGAGCGTGGATGCCACTACAAATCCATCAGTCTGCTGTCCAAGCATCACTGCACCATAAATCGAAAAAGATAATAATAAACACTTTTCTATTCCCGCTATCTGATGAGTCCACTACAAGCGCATTTTTTTTTTAATATATTTTCACAAAAACAAAAATATATAAAATGGGTATATAAACAAATATTTATGTAACTGCTCCCTTTTTTTATTGAACTAAATTTACTATGGCATCAGTCTTTCATATTTGGAAATGTTTGGTGGCATTCGTCTCTGGTTGTTTACATCCTACATCCTTGGTGTACAGTCACTGCTGCAAAAAGTATACATGTGCCGGTGTGCAACATTACCTAATTTGAAACATATTCTGTAGATAAATCTGGAGTATTTTTAATTCCTATGTTCGTGTCATTTGCAAATTGGACAAGTTTTTAGATGCAACCCACAGTAGATCATTTATATATATCAAAAACAGTAGTGGCCCCAATATAGAACCCTGAGGCACTCCAAATCTGATTAATTCCCACTCAGTAAACAGTGGACACTTTGTTTATTCAGAAGGTAAGAACTAAGCCATTTATTAACAATGACATCTATCTATAATTTTTGTATCAGAATTTTATGATCTACACAGTCAAATGCCTTAGATAAGTCACAAAAAAATTCCTACATGAATTAATTTATCATTTATTCCTTCTAAAATATTGTCAATGAATGCAAATATAGCTTGTTCTGTTGAATGACCCTTTTGGAAACCAAATTGTGATTTAGTTAGAATTTTAATATTTTTAAGGTGTTCATAGACTCTATTCTACATTGCTTTTTCAAAATCTTTGAAGACGGCTGTTTGTAATGAAGTAGGGTGGTAATTTGATACAGATTACTTATCTCCCTTTTTATAGAGTGGTTTCGCTACAGCACACTTAAGCCTTTCTGGAAAGGTATCCTCAAGTAAAGATATATTAAACAGATTACTTAGCATATTGCCTAATTTCTGTGGTGCACAGTTTAATTAATCTACAGGAAATCCCATCATGGTAATAGCGCAGTCACTGGGACTCGTGAAGGAATTGTAGTTTTCATCTGAAAACTGTTCCACACGTTTGTTGGGTGATATTATTTAATATATGTTGCTCTTAGAGCTGTAAAATATATCCATCCTCACAAACTTCACTCGAAAAGTGCCATAACGTAAGGCGGCAAGTGACTGGGAGAAAGCATATAGCCATGTATAATGATAATGCTATCGTTCCTAAGACTATATTATTTATTAATTTGTTTCTATTTCACCCATGAAGAACGTGTATAACGCACAAACTTCACGCAAAATAAAAATAAAAAACTGCTGTTACAGTAGGTACACACTAAGTTATGAGAGGCCGCCATTTGTCATGCGACTTCCAGAGATAATAATATTACATGCAACAAAATGCATCAATGACCAACAATGATGAAAACCAACTTTATTATAAAACAAGATTTATAGTTCATTAAGCTACAAAAGAAAGTGTCTGTGTCTATTTTGGTCCAGGCTGTATTCCAACCTGTTCATATGTGCTGCTAATAGTTCTGCTTGAAAATGTTAATAAATCCAAATTTCTACTGAGTTTAACAACAACAACCAAATGCCATGTTGGTACAGGCTGCATTTCAACTATAAAAACTAAATTTCTTCTACCTAATGCTGAAACAAGCATATTACCACACGTTCAACCTAAACATAAGCTACATTAAAATTGCTGTAACCTACTTTGATAAATGCCTAGAACATTAACATCTTGGACATAACATGCGGATATGTTTCTTGACGATGTAATAGCTATTATCGTTGGATGTCACATACGTGTACATAAATGAGGCAATCAACGTTTGCTTACGGTTCAAAATTTTTTTTAGTGTGTAATCTTTTCCATATTTATGCTTTTATAGCAACATATTCCCAAATAATATCATTCAAAGACCGTGTTCATGGTCATTATACTTCTCTATACTTCTCCCAGTCGCTCGCGGTATAGCGTTACGGCACTTTTCGAATGAAGTTTGTGAGGTCTCTATACATTTTATACCTGTAAGAGCAACATATATTAAATAGTATCACCAAACGAACAGTTTTTAGACCAAAATGACAATTCCTTGACGAGTCCCAGTGATTGCACTACTGCCCAATCATAACCACTTGAGTATTTGTTCTTAAGAGACCTGATAATTTTTCTTATTTCTTCTGGAGTAGCTAAGTTTAATTTTTTTTAGTGGAAGCAACTTTCAAAGTAATTTAATCAGGGTGGCCACAAACCGGGAATATCGGGAATTATCAGGGAATTTCATGTAACCGGGAAATTTCATGGAAATATCAGGGTATTCAGGTAATTTCGAAAATAATCAGGGAATTCAATTGCAACTACTGGGAGTTTAGATATTTTTTTAAGGTCGTCTTGAATTTATTTTAATAATGAAATTTCTCATTAGATACATTTAACATAAAATAGCCAACGATAGTGTAAACAGCGCCCTAGAACTCGCCACGAGTACCTTCGACTAGTGCCAAAAAGCCGCCACCGATGTTGCGTCACTTGCGAGCAACCACGCGAGAAGACAGGCGTGCGTACCACGTGCTCCTGCATTGTTATCTCGACTCGCGCAAAAGTGTAAATGTGGCATTAGAATCCTGGAACTATATGCTATGTAGCTATAGATAGCCCTCTGGTCAGTTGAGTTTGCTAGCTAAGCGACAATCGCTTCATTTATCATGAAATTTCGTCTGCTGTTTACAAACATGCAGGGCCGGCGTAAGGATTCTCGGGCCCCGGGTAAGCGATCTTAGGCCCCCTACCCCCCCCCCCCACCTCCACCGAAGATATTTTTACTTTACACTTTGTTTTTTTTGTTTTTGTTTTTGGATAAATTCAGAACATTTTATACAAAAATGTTCAAAATTATTGGTGCAGATTTTAAAATTTGTGTTTGATTTCTATTTATTTAAGCACCCAGGCCGGCGGGCCTCCCTTTGGTAGTCCGGGCCCCGGGTACTTTTGCACCGCTTAACCCCCCCTAACGCCGGCCCTGCAAACACGCAAACGCATATCGTGTGATCATATCTAATTTAAAAGTGAAAGTATTTTCTAAATATCGTTATTTTAATTTATTATCAAATAGTAAGTTTTTCTTAATTTTTATGATTATGTGGAAGAAAGATTGTTATTTTTTAAGTTATTAATTTATTTTAATCGTGAAATTTCTCATTAAACATTTCAGCTTATATATTTTTAACCTGAAGTAGCCGATAAAATGGTATAAATAATTTATTTTACTGATCATTAACTTTTGGTATTTTTTTTCTCGCAATGTTAATTACCGTTATCTGTGTTCGATCGTCAAAGTTTTTTCGAATGTTGAATCGATGCGACAGTTTGAACAGCGTATTAGCGCTCACAACGAGTGTCTTTGACTCGCACCGAACACCGGCCACAGAAGCGAGCGGCACTCGTGAGCAACTACGCGAGAAGTCCAATGCGAGCGTACCGTGTGTTCAAGCAGTGCTATCTCGATTCGAATAAGCTCGCGCGAAAGTGTAAATGAGGCATAAGAATAACCGAGACACATCTCGTGCGGTCACATATAATTTTAAAGTGGAAGTGTTTTCTAAATATCGTTGGTTTTAGTTCATTATCAAATGGAAGTTTTTCTTAATTTTTATGATTATATCAAATTTTTCTACTGCTATTTTTTAATTAATAATTATTTTTGAACATTCATTGGATGGATGACGATTGCATTTTGGATGTATTACTATTGTTCACTATTTATGTATTTAATTTCATTATAAAAATATCATTTTTTCAGATTAATGAATTCAGCATGATAACATGCTTTCAGAATGATTGGTTGATTAATCCAGATTTTAATATTTAGTTAAAAGAAGTTAAAATGATTCTAAAAGTGCAAAATGCTAAATGAAATATAGTAACAAACTTAAGAATTACAAAACTGCCTATCGTTTTCAAAGTCTTTTAAGTCAATCGCAACAAACAAGTAATAAGATAACTAAACATGGTTTGTCTGAAAAATTTACTGTTTGTAATCCTATTACGACTCGGGAAAAAGAACAAATTCCAGCTGCACAAAATACACTCCACTCCTTTCTTCTCAAAGAAGAAGTAAACTGTGCAGTAATATTTTGATGTATTCAGATACTGATGACTCACAAGTCAATGTGCACAGCGGGAAGTGACGTAGAGCATTTTAAAAAAATGTTCAACGATAGTCAAATAGCCAGAGGAATGGAATTGTAGCGAACTAAAATTACCTCCTCAGTTCTTCATGGGATTGCTCCTTATTATAAAAGTAGACTGATGGAATCTATAACTTTTTGTAATCATTTTGCTATAGGATTTGATGAATCACTCAACAAAGTTTGTCAAGAAACTCAAATGGATTTGGAGTTCTGTAAAGAATTAAGTTTGTACACGATACTTAACATCTGCTTTTCTTTGTCACACAAGAGCTTCAGATCTTCATCTGTCTTTCAAGGAAATGCTTCAGCGCCTTATAAGCCTTAAAAGTTTAAAAATCTCAATAGATGCACCAAATGTTAATCACAAATTTTTCGGAGAATTGAAAGCTGAGCTACAGAAAACTAGATAAATAAATGATACTTTGGTACTTGACATGGACAGTTGTGGTCTTCATAACATGCATGGAGGATTTAAATGTGGAATTGAGGCCACTAAATGGAATATTGTTCATTTTTTATGGTCAGTTTTTTATCTGTTTAAAGACGTAATAACACGCCATGCTCAGTTAACAGAGTATTCACAATCAACTCTTTATCCTAAAAAAATTTATGCAGCCCATTAGATAGAAAATTACAGTTGGCTGCTTGTGCTATCAAAATTATTCATAATCTTAAAAAAATGGTGGAGGAGTTTACAGCAAGATAAAAAGAACCGACTAGCACCAGTTACAAAATTGTAACTGACTCTCTTTCAGATCCTTCCTGCCAGCAAAACTAGAATTTTTTCGGTCATTACTAGCTGAATCACAACCATTCCTACAAGAATATCAAACTAATGCTCCTATAGCACCATTTCTTCACAGCTCTTTAGTAACAGTTCTCCATAGGATAATGCAAAAATTTATCAAAGCAGATGTACTGAAGTCTATTGACTCATTATCAAGTATAGACTTAACTGATGAAAACAATTTGATTTTGTACAGTCAAATTGACATAGTATTTGGTACTCAAAGAGATATTAAAAATATCACCGATCTCATGATTCTACAATTGCAGAAAGATGCCGCACCTGCTTTGAAAGCTTTTACAGGAAAATTGTTCACACAGTCACTTTATAAACTTACCAAAGCAGTCTCGTGTTTTGATCCTAGTCTTGCACATTTTTCCGAAGTCAGAAGTAGGAGACTAAAAGCCTACTCACTATTTTGAATGAAAATAATTTGATCAGTGGTAATGAGGCTGATGAAATTAATCAAGATTTCAACAATTTATGTTCTCAATGTTCGGCATTGCAAGTTCTTACAAATTATTCACGAACAAATAAACGCCTAGATCATTTTTGGGATGAATTAATTCTTGGACCCGCTAATCCAGTCAATAGTAAAACTTTTAAAGACAGTCATGGTTTTATCTCGTGGCAATGTTGATATTGAGAGAGGTTTTTCAGTAAATTCTGAAGGTTTAGTTAAGAATATGAAATACGATACTTTAATTGCTCAGCGAATAATGTATGACTGTCTTATAGTGAAACAAAAGGGGATGTTGCAACTCTTGATGTTCCAAAATCTTTAGTTCATTCTTACCATAACTCACGTTCAAATTTATCTCAAGAAATTGAACGCCGAAAAAAGAAAGATAAAATAACCGAATCAGAAGATATGAAAAGAAAACATGTAGCTAATAAAAACATTGACATCAAATAAGTTAAACTTCTAGCTGAGATTTAAGTTATTGATGAGCAATTTAAAAATCTTAAATGATTTTTATATACCAAATACTAGCAGCTTAATTTGTGCTAATTTATCATTAGGTTGTCTCTGTTTTACTCATTTTAAATTACTTTTCATAAGATTATTAAATTAGTTATAAAATACCATCTATGGCAATGTATTAAAAATTAATTAAATAAATTATGATATTCAAATAAATGTAATTAGAAATGTCTTTTTAATTTTTGTGTTGTAACGGTTTTTCCAATTAAAATGTAATCAAAGCTTAAAATATTATAATTATGTGAATAAAATTTCTAATTCAGGGAAAAGTATGACAAACTTTCCTGGAAAACCTGGAAATATCAGGGAATTTTTAAATCATTTCTTTGTGGCCACCCTGTTAATACAATGCTACTAAAAATGTTGTATTTTTCATTCTTACCTTGTGCACTGTAAACATGTTCCCACTCATTGGTGTTGAGACACTTTCTAAAACTAGTAACTGATTCATCATTTATTATATGCTGAATTTTAAAAATATTACTCTTGGAGCTAGTTTCTATTGAAGTGTTGATAGTTAATAACTGTGCATTGTGATCTGAAAGTCCATTAATAGTTGGCTTGGTTGTATAACTAAATTTTGAGGTATCTGGGAAAATATTATCTATAGCTGAGTGACTTATTCATTATTCTAGTTGGAAAATTAACTACCTGAGTTAAATTGAATGAACTGACTAATGATTCCAACATGATTTTACAGAGTAAGTTATTTTTAAAAATCTACATTAAAATCACCACATATGACTATGTTTAACTGCTTAAAAATGTTAATAAGAGTTCAAATTGGTTCAGAAAAATAGAAAAATTTCCCGATGGTATACAGTTACTACTATGAAAATTTGATTATTGAATTTTAGCCGTGTAGGACAGGCTACAAAATGTTGATCAAGACAATACTCACTAATACTTATATCCTCAAAACTATAACCATTTCTAACATAAGTTACAACTCCTCCTTTCTCCAAGTTTGTTCTACAATAATGAGAAGCTAAATTAAAGTCAGTTACAGTTGACATACCTAGTCCTGTAGTTATATGGTGTTCAGATAAGCATAAAACATCAGTTCTATTGATAGCATTTAATACATTTATGTGGAATTGCAATTCATCCACTTTGATAACACTCGGATATTCACCTACGCACAGAGATATTGTACATGTTACTGTTATTTTAATTAAGTATCTGTAATTTGCTTGTGGAAAGCAGTTTTTATCCAACAATGAAGACATAAAAACATGTGGAATGAATATCAACTGGTAATAAGGTGCATTTATTGCATAATAACATGTATGCATCTACCAATGTTTCAAATAACTTTATACATTTCTCATAAATTTGACAGTTTCGCATACAACATTTTATGTAATATGTCTTTAGGAATGTATGTAGTGAATTTCAGTTCGGTAGCACATTTCCTGCTTGGGACCCTGGCATTGCTTCTAAGCCGAAGTACCATTTGGTGATCCATTGGTCAAGACGATAATATTCTAAGGTAGTAAGCCAACTTCTAATGACAAAAAGGTCGTTGGTATAGGTAGTTATTTCTAATTCGATATTATTCAATATTGCAGCATTAATTAGACCATTAATGAAAAATAACAGTAAGATCTAGGCCTATAACTATGCTCAAAAAACTGTTCCATAGATATCTAGATATGCTGAATAGATTGCTACCAGAAATAAAAAAAATCTGGAAGAGTATGAATGAAATATGATTGTTAAATTTGTGATGTTGAAGTTAGTCTCGGTTAAAAATACAGTGTATTTATAAATTTTGTTATATTTATTAGCTAGAAGCTGTTTATATATAAATCATAGTAAATTATAGTAATGCTAGAAATGGTGTCATCCCTGTAATACATGCTAGTAAAATTTTGTTATAGTAACTTCACAATCAAATTATTTTCATGATAGAAACTTTTTTGTGTATCTATTTTCTCAAAAATGATACGTTGTACAGTGTGTGTATATATCAAATTTCATCTTAAAAGACAGTTCCCTCTAGTGTCCCTTGCTTTTCGGTGCCACCATTATCAGTTATGGTGAACTTGCTCTTCCAGATTTTGTTGATTAGTACTATTCAACTGGTGTGATATGTAATATGG